>CAUYRH010115848.1:0-74676 GCA_963574655.1 Perodicticus potto | reverse complement strand
ATTTCAGAATTACATTTCTAAAGTCACAGCTGCCATAGTCAGTGATTCCGCTGATGGATCTGATGAATAAATTGAAAACCTTCTGGAAAGGGTTCACCATTCTAGATGCATTAAGAACATTCATGACTCGTGGGAGGAGGTCAGAATATCAGCATGAGCAGAGTTTGGAAGGAGTTGGTCTCAACCCTCATGGTTGCTCTGAGGGGCTCCAGACCTCCGTGGAGGAAGGAACTCCAGATGTGGTGGAAACAGCAGGAGAACTGGGATGAGAAGTGGGGCCGGCAGCTGGGACTGAACTGCTGCAATCTCAGAATGGAACTTGAGCAGGCGAGGGGTTGCTTCTTAGGGATGAGAGAAGAAAGTGGTTTCTTGAGATGGAATCCACTCCTGATGAAGGTGGCGTGTGCGTTGTTAAATCGACAACAATGGATTTAGAAACTTATATCAACTTAGATAACAAAGAAGCCGCAGGGTTTGCAACAGTTGACTCCATTTTTTTTTTTTTTTTTTTGAGACAAAGTCTCACTATGTCACCCTCGGTAGAGTGCCGTGGTGTCACAGCTCACAGCAAACTCAAGCTCTTGGGCTTAAGCAATTCTCTTGCCTCAGCCTCCTAAGTAGCTGGGACTACAGGTGCCCCGCCACAATGCCTGGCTATTTTTTTTCTTTTTTTTTGGTTGTGGTTGTCATTGTTTGGCAGGCCCGGGCTGGATTCAAACCCGCCAGCTCTGTTGTATGTGGCTGGCACCCTAGTCAGTGGCTAGCCGCTGACTTACCAGGCGCCGAGCTTTGACTCCACTTTTGAAAGAAGTTCTATTGTGGGTGAAATGCTACTGAACAGCATTGACTGGTGCACACAAATCTCTTGTAAAAGGAAGAGTTGGTGGATGAGGCAACCTTCACTGTTGTCTTACTTAAAAAACTGCCCGTTGGCCCTGCCTCTAGCACCCACCACCCTGGTCAGATGGCACCTTTAGCATCCAGGTAGGATCCTCTACCAGCAAAAGACTGTGACTTGCTGAAGGCTCAACTGGTCACTAGCATTTTTAGCAATAATTTTTTTTACTTTCAGGTATGTACATTTTTTAGACACAATACAATTGCACACTTAATAGTATACACGTAAGCTTCACAGGCACTGGGAAACCAAGACATTCATGTGACTGCCTTTATTGTGGTGTTCTGCAACCAAATACACGGTGTCTCCAAGGTGTGCCCATACATGCAGGCACATGCACATGTGCACACATTCACACAGGCACGCATGCAGGTACACACACATGTGCACACACACACCACTCCCAAAAGCACCCTCCATGAAGCAGCAGGTCAAAGCGTAGCTCAGGTGACAGCGCCATCCAGGCGCACCCCAAGAGATGTGAGGCAGGAGAGGCCTCAACTGGAGTGTGGGTGCTCTGATGTGGGGTGTGAGCACTGAGGCCGCCCTGGACTGCACAGCTACCAGCTGAGGGTCCTCCAGGGGTCTTGCTCTTCAGTGGAGTGGCAGGTACAGGAGTGTGGGGGGTGAGGCAGGACAAGGCTCATGGGTCCTAGTGTCCACAGGTGGTGAGGCCAGAAAGGACCCGGCACCCAAGGCAGTGAAGATTTGGGGCAGCAGTGGGTAGCTGGGGACAGGCCCTGCACCTCCCAGGCTGAACCTTGTGGCCCAGTTCCTGCCTCCAAGCACAGCCTTGGCCAGCAGATGGATGCACAGGCAGGCAGCCATGAGTGGGCAGAGGTCTGGGCCTGGAGGTCAGTGGTGATGGCTGGCTGCCAGCTGGAGCTGGCTCAGGGTCCTGAGACCTTTCCATCAGGGGTGTGCTGGGCGTTTGCAGCCCCTGTCTTCAAATCATTGCCAGCTGCCCTAGCTATTTCAACCCCTGAGGCCATGTGTAAAACATGCAAAGATGAGAGCTGGCAGAACTCAGGGACAGTCACACCCTTCTTGAGGCTGACAGCCTTCTCCCACTGTCCATGGCCTGCTATGGGCAGGACCAGGGAGCATTGCCTGGGCTAGTGGCCAGGCTGACAAGGGCTTGAACATGCTCTGGGCTCTGCCTTGGCCATGTTCACAGTGAGAGGGACCTTTCCAGACTGCATGTTCCACGTGGCTGTGCTGAGTTCTAGGCTCCGTCCAGCCTCATTTTTGTGGGGCTCTGAGCTGGACACGTGTCCTCAGGTGACTGCTGTGTTGGATGTGTGCTGGTGCCCTGGGAGCTCAGAGGGAGGGCACCTGCTCTGTGCCCAGTGCACATGGTCCGGGGTCTTGGGGGTCAGGGCAGTGAGGAGGGACAGGCTGACACTGTCTCTGTACCTGGGACAGTTTCCCTCTGTCTACTTGTGGGAGCGTGGCCAGCAGTGCTCACTCTGGATCAGACCATGTGTGGCTTTTGGTTAGTGCAGGGCACTGACCCCCACTCTGGTACGAGTGACTCTGGGTCAGGCTGACTTGTGCCTTCCTCTCCTGCCTACACATTATGCCTTAATGTGGGACAAAAGTCCAGGACTGAGCCCAGTGAGTATGACTGCCCAAGGCCCCCATCCCTTGAGCTGCTCCCAGCGATTGGCATGATGCTTAGAGCACTCCCTTCTGCCCTGTACCTGTGCTCAGACCTGCACCTGTCACCTGACATCCTAGCCTGTTTCATTCCGTGTGGAGCTACTTCTTGGGGGATAGGAGGCAGAAGGGGATCAGGGACTCTCTGTGGATGGGCTGAGCAGAGGGACATGCAGGTGTGTGCTGTACTCTGCAAGGTGGGTGTCTCAGTGCCTTGTCCCAGCCACATGGGAGGACTTGGTGTTAACCACCATTTGGTCCCATGGGGCCTCGGAGCTTCCTGCCACAGGTCTTGTGACATTCTCAGTGGGGCATTCATGTAAGAATTTCTGTGATGTCTGCACCCCAGTGCCCAGAAGCCCTCCAGAGCCAGGCCTGAGAATCCAGCTCTGAAACTCTCTCCATCACAAGGCCACACTGACTGTGTCACCTGCTGTCTGGGCCTCGGGGGCAGGGCAGACCCAGGGTGGGTGAGAAGTGGGGCTGGGTTTCCCAGGCCTCAGAACTGCAGTGTCAGGGTGACTTCCCCTGACATGCTTCAAGCCCAGGGACTGAGACTGTGCCTTTTCTTAGGTCTTCAGTTCTGTCTGCTCGGAACTGGCCAGAGGGCTGGGTCTGACTGATGGGATGTGGTGTGGGGAGAAGGATGGGGTGGGGAAGAGGACAGGGGTGGGAAGCTGTAGAGAGGCCAGTGGGCCTGGGCCAGCAGAGCCAGGGGACCAAGAAACAACTGAGATGTGGACGACAGGTAGGCTGAGGGCAGGGCAGGGAGGGGTGGCCTGTGGGGAGATGGGCCTCTGGTCAGTGCAGCTCTGTGCCTTCTCCCACTCACTATTCTTATGCAGGGCAGTCTGCCCTGGGCTGGGGCTGGGTCCTGCCTGTAGCACAGGGACGTCCAGGGTCTGGGCCGGATGGCTTTGTGGGAAGCATAGTAAGGCCACAGGCTTTGGCCTGTGTGCAATGGGGCCCAGCAGTGGGGTGGTCAGAGGCAGCTGGGAGGGGTGATGGGAGCCCCTGGAACTTGCTGGGTCCCCTGTGCCCATGGGCCTGGTTCCCGAGTGTTGATGGCGGCCTACGTCCTGGGTATTGCATGATCCTGTGTGGCTGAGTCCTCCCCATAATCTGCCTCTGGCACCCCTGCCCGGCACTGCACACACTCCACCCAGCCACTTGAAGCCTGGCAGCCATGGCTACCTTTTCAAGAGGTCCCCAATCCACTGTGCTCTTTGGGGCTCAGGTTTCCAGGCTGGTTCAGTGGTAGCCTTGTGGCCAGATGCAGACCCCTTGGCCACTTCTCTTTACTCTGCATCCCCCCCATTCAGGCTGACCTGCACGATTCCCCTGCGTGTGTGTGTGGGGGGGGGTGCAAATGCTGCCAGCCTGTGCCATATCTGCCAGGACACCCACCCAGCCTGAGGCTGAGCGGCCCAGGGAGGACTGGGTGGACATGGGAACAGAATTCACCTGTTTGGAAGATGGGCAGCCCTGCTCAGGTGACAGGTGAGGCCAGGGTGCTTCTGACATCTGTGCGTTCCCACGTGCCCTGAATGCATCTCCGCTTGACGGACATCCCTAGGACTGGTGGACGCACCCAGTAGCATCTTTGTGTTGATTATAACTTTTGAATTCTGAGGGAACAGACTGACCATCACAGTCAAGATCAGAGAGCCTTTCCTAGCCACCTGCCTAGCACAGCACCTCAGAGGCGCTAGTGTGCATCTGCAGTGGTTCTCACAGGATGAGGGTGTGGCAGGTGCTGGGGGGATCCTGGTTGGCTGAGGTGAGGTGTCCAGGGGAGGATGGGAACAGCTATCTCCGCAGAAGCTCTGAGACAGTGTCCAGAGAGGTGACGGGGACTCTGTGCCCTGCGCTGCTTGGAGACAGGCCTGCAGGTGGAGCTGTGGGTCATTTTTGCCACAAAAAGCTCTTCGCCTTCCAAGGTGAGGGCTGTGGACCAGGATGCCCAGGACTACACGCAGCCACGAGGGACCACTGCTAGACCCAGGCACCAGCCTAGTTATCCCCTGCTCAGCCTGTCGAGGTTCTGGAGTCTTCTGCGCCTTGCATGGGGAACTGCGTGTGTGGGCACAGGGAGGGGCTGCCCGAGAGGCCCTGGTGCTGCTGTGGCTCCTTGTCCTCAGCAGGTGCTGCCATCAGTGGGCCATGGGGGCACCCCCAACCATGGCCCTCATCCTCTGATCCTTCTGCTCCAATGTCCGTGGAGTCCCCGTGTCCAAGGGCCGATAGAGCATGAGACACCAGGTCCTGAAGGTCCGGCCCTGGCTCTAGGAAAGCCCTGTGCATCTCTGACCTCGGTTTCTCCATCTGTGAAGCTCAGGGCTGGGCAAAGCAATTAATTCCAGGTCTGAGAATCCATAAGGGGACGTGGGGCCTGGCAGGGAAGCTGCCTCATTAGGAGCTCAGAGCTTCGGCCCTCCTGTGGTGCCCTTGGCTCCTCCCTCTCTTGGGCCCTCTGTGTCCCCTTGGTCTCCCATGAGGAGGGTGGGTTGGCTGGTGCCTGTCCCCCCGCTGTGACCCCAACTTTTCCGACGCAGTTCATCCTGAGCACAGGTCCACTGGTGTGAGCTCCAACCAGGACAGAAAGGAATGCACTTGTCCTGCTGACTGATCCCATGGCCAGTGCACCTAGAGCCCTGTGGGGCCAACCCAGACCCAGTACGTGGCCATGAGCATGTCCCAAGCTCATGGCAGTCTTCAGAATTTGGCCTAAGGAGAGGTTCCTGGCTGAGGGAGCCCCAGGGCATGCTCCTTTGCTGTCAGGGACAAGCCTGTGCCCAGTGCTGGGTGAGGGGGGCATGGGTAGCCTTCACCATGCCAGCCCCATGGTGTGGGACACCCATGTCTTGGTGCTATCATGATGCTTTTCTCTGCCAGCAGACCTTAAGTAACAGGAACCGCCTTGGCACACTTTTCCAGGAAGGGTAAGAGACTACAAAACTAGGCTGCAATTACACCTAGCTCCACTGGGAATTAGTCCCTAAGCATCTACTATACCATAGCAAGGGCTGCCTGCTTCCAGAGTGGCTTCCCTTTGGCTGGCCAAGGGAGTAGGAAATACGAAAAGATGCATCCTCTCAGAGGCCTGCTCTGAACCTGGGCCGACCATCAGGGCCTGGTGCCTTTGCCAACTTGAAACAACTGCCTGTCCAGCAAGTCCCACGTACGGGGTGCTTGAGAATGCACAGCTGTGCTGAGTCATGTGGACAGTGAGAGGGGGAGGTGCTGGGTCACATGGACACTGAGGAGGGGGAGGTGCTGGGCCACATGGACACTGAGGAGGGGGAGGTGCTGGGCCACATGGACACTGAGGAGGGGGAGGTGCTGATCCCACAGGGACACTGAGGAGGGGGAGCTGCTGGCATCACAGGGACACTGAGGAGGGGGAGGTGCTGTGTCCTCATGGACACTGAGGAGGGGGCCAGCCAGGCCATCTGACCATCCTCATGACAGGACCCCCCAGACCTTGGTTCAGGCATGGGCCTGTCCTTCCCCAGACTCCCGCTCCACATCTGCCTAGCACTTCCTTTGGCCAGAGGCTCATGGTGGGCCTCCCAGCAGCACAGCCCTGACACAGAACTCTCAGGTCCCACACAAGATTCACACTCACGGCTTGCCTATGCTGAACACACCAGAAAGGTTGGTGGCTCTGCGTGGCGAGGTCTGAAGGCCGGACCTGGTCCCACACCAGCTCCCCTCCTCACCAGTAGAGGAGGCAGATGACGCCTACCTGGCCGTGGCAGGCCACACGGTGGGATGTGCAGAATCACCCCTGCCCTCACCTTCCAGAGGGCTTGACCCCAGAGACAGAGCTTCCTGGCAGACATGGAGGAAATGACATCCTGTTTGTCATCACTGTAATGAGAGTCTCTCCACAGGGACAAATCAGCTGAAACCAGGGGGTTCACTTTGATAAAGTTGGGATTTCATTCATTCAGTGTGTTTCTAAAAATTTTGCATAATTCTAGAGAGGGTGGATCCCCCATCCACCAACACCTAGTGAAAATGAACATAATCAAATAAACAACAAGCCAAAGAAAAGCCTACAAGGAAAATGAGAAAATACTTTTGAGATAAATGGAAAAAATATCCACCACATACCTTAGGGGTGTGGCAAAAGTAATGCTCAGAGGAAAATTTATAGGTGCAAATATCTACATCAAAAAGAAAAAGATCTCAAATAAAAAATCTAATTTTATACCATGAGGATAATGAAAAATGAAGGGCAAACTAAACCCAAAGCTAGCAGAAGAAAGGAGATGATGAAGACTAGAGTGGAGACACAAATAAAACAGAGAATGGAAAAATAGAGAAAGCCGATGAAACCAAAATCGGTTCTTTAACAAGATCAACAATTAGCTGGACGTGGTGGCACCTGTAGTCCCAGTCACTGGGAGGCTGAGGCTGGAGGATTGCAGGAGCCCAAGAGTTTGAGGTTGCAGTGAGCTATGATGATACCACTGCATTCCAGCCTGAGTGACAGAGTGAGACTGTCTCCAAAAAATAAATAAGTAAAATCATCAAAATTGGTAAACCTTTCACTAGGTTAAGAAAAAAAAAAGCAAGAAGACTAACATTGCATTGGATGCTCTTGCTGGAATAATTAGGCAAGAAAAAGTAATAAAAGCCACCCAGATTGGAATGGAAGGAGCATTAATAAAAACCACCTCTGTGCACAGACAGCACGATCATCATACATACGGTAAATCCTAAAGAATTAACCACACCCGATCAGAGCTAATAGAAGGCACTTACAAAGTCTCAGGGCACAAGAGCAACACCACCAAATCAGTCGTATTTCTATACACAAGCAATGAGCAATCCCAAAAGAGAATTAAGACAATAATTCCTTTTATAATAAAAAGAGTAAAATACTTGGGGAGAAAAATTCAACTAACGAGATATAAGACTTGTGTGATGAAAATGACAAAGCGTCACTGAAAGAGATTAAAGTCTTAAATAAACACCAGGGCGTACTGAGCTTGAGGGACAGATGTTTCAACACAGCTGACCCAGCAACACCTCCTGGCGTGGTCTCCAGCTGCGGTGTTATCCCACTGTGGTCAGAGCAGGTGTGGCCTCTAATAAATGCTGTCTGTGGCTAATGAGGGTCACTCTGAGCCCTAAGCAGTGTACCTTTGAGATACATGACCTGCCACATTGTCTAAGGCATTTTGGCCTTCTCTGACTTTTCCCTAGGTGGCCCCCTGCCCACCTGTGTCCTCCCCTGCATAGGACCCAGTTGCGGTGTCTGTAGTGGCCTCACCACGGGGGAAGCCCATGCTGTGCGGCATAGCCTCAAAGTGACTCCGCTGGGGGCTGAGAGGAAAGATTCTGCCTGCCAGCCCCACCTCCCTGGAGGGTGTAGCCCCTGCACATTCACCCTCCACCCCACCCAGGCCAGTCCAGAGAAAGCACCAAGCCCTCTACAAAGTGCAAAGCTACCACCCTCACCCCCGAGTCTGCACCTGCCACTGGGAGTACACAGTGAGGCCACAACCAGCCACCATGGTGGGCCACTGGGTGGGAGGAAGTGTGGCGAGGGAGAGTGGAGTGACCAGGCCAGCCGGTCTCTGAGGAACTCTGCAGTGTCACAGCCTCCTGCGGATGCCCCCAGAATGCCCAAGCCTTTCTATACTGGTAAGGGGCCCAGATAGGGGAGGGGTCCACTCAGGGGATGGTGACAGGGGCTCCAGACAGCCCTGACAGGAACCTCGCGATTCCTCAGAGCATCGCAGCAAATGTGCAGGCCCTGGGTGGGTCGCTGCCCAGCACCGCTGAGCCCAGGCCCTGCCCACAGCACCTGGCCTGGCTCTGTGGCAGAGAGGAGCACCCAACGCTCTGTGGCTCCATTTCACTCTCACAGATGAGGTAACACATTCTGAGAGTGATTTTTAAACACAGGCAACCTCAAGTGTCCCCAACAGAGGCAAGAAAATGGAATCCACCTGCTGGGCCATGGGTACAGCTCACCCAGGGCTGGAAATCAATGCCAGAAATAGCCTGGATGGGAACTGGCCATATTTATATGACATAGGACATAGCTCTTTCTTCTTCAGAATGAGTTTTTCTGCTGCTTTCAACCCATGAGGTGATGCCAGGCTGGGGCCTTCATGTGGCCTCACCTGGGACTGGCAGCAATGCCTCCTGCAGGCACCACCTGGGCAATACGCACAGGTATCTGGGGTGGGCACTCAAGGAGCCCTGGGAAGCACCAGGAGGACAGGGCAGGCTGGTGCCCATGCTCGACTCCTCGTGGGCCACACTCTGAGTCTGGCTTTTGCCAACTTTAGGATTTGTCATGAAGCCGTGACTCAGCCAAGCAAACAGCACAGCTCTGAGGACGCCCCACGGAAGCTGCTGCCCTGGCACATGGTGAGCAAGTGCTTCTGCCTCAGGGGTCCCCAGACCCAAAATGGTGGGAAGGGAGCCTCTTCATCTGCAGATGGCAATGTGCCCTCGCCCTCCGGCTGGCCCTGCACCCCCAGCCATGTCCCTGGTCCCTGCTGAGTCTCCCGTGAGTCCTGGCCTGAGGAAGGCCAAGGGACCACCAGCTGGGCAGGCCTGCCAGCCCCATTGCAAGGGGCCCAGGTCAGGGTCACCTTGAAGTTGGTGTCTGAGTGGGCCATCGTTTTATACCAGCTAAGGAACAGGTCTCCAATGTCACTGAGGCTACCATGGACACTGGGGACCTGATGGCCACCATGGCCAGTTGGGCCAGTCTCCATGCACAGCCCCCATCAAGGGTCTCAGGACAGTAACTCAGCAGCACAGGGGTATCACACATGAGGCACACAGGTGGTCTCCCCAGACCCAATGGTCCAGCTATAGATGCTGGCCCCCATCTTGTCCCTAGGTCACCTCCTGCCTTCTCACCCTGTCCCCAATTCACCATCTAGATCTACCCTGTCATAGGCTCACCTCCCAGACTCAACCTTGTCTCTAGGTCACCTGCCATATCCCCACCTGATCCCTGGCTCACCTCCCCGCCCCTAAGCCCCTAGGTACATTGGCTCCTGTTGCCCCCTATGCCTATTGAGGAGGTTGTCCAGACCTGGCAAATGTACCCGTCGTCACCCAGCTCCCTGTGGGTGGCCATGCGTGTGAGAAGACTCAGTACCTGAGCAGTCGCTGTCTGGGGAGCCGAGGCTGGTCTCCGTCTGTGCACGGCAGGGCCTTCTTTGTCACCTGCTGGTAGATGTTCCTGGCAGTCACTCCAATCCACAGCATGGTGGCAAGCGTAGAGTAGTGCAGCACAATGCCCACCTGGAAGAAGGAGCAGTCAGCTGGCCCCCAGCCCCAGCCCTGCCTCCCTGACACCCAAGTTGTGGAGGCTGGAGCTCCCTGGGCACCTTCAGGAGGCAGCTGTCTAATGACAAGAATGATAGCAGTGGAAGGACTAGCAGGCTAGCTCAGGGCAGCTGGGGACAATACAGGGGCCCCACACTCACTGGGGACATGTGGGCTGAAAAGACCCTTGAACTGAGATGGGACAGGAAGTCCATGGGAGCCCGTAGCAGCTGGAGAGTCGTGCGTGCGTGTCTTCAGTGAGTCTGCGCCAGCCTATGGGGGCCTGTGTGCACATAGCTTCCTGTGGTCACTAGGGGCTCAGGCCCAGGGTCCTGTGGGCTGGAGGGTTGGGTTTCTGAGCCTCACACAGGAGTCCAAGTTGGGGGGTGTCCTCAGCAGGGATCTCCCCAGCCTTCTGGGGCTCCCGATCTTGTGTGTTGGGAGGGACAGGGACAGCATCCCACACTCTACCTGTCTTTCTCCGGGTGTACAAAACGAGGCTATCTTGGAGTAATAACCTGACATTTTGAAATGACAAGTAAAACATTGCTATAATTGGAAAGGATGTAAATGTTTAAGGAACACAGAGATTCTGAATAAAGCTAACATTGTGCCATTGTAATGATGCGTTAAACCTGCAGCTCCAGTTTTACTTATGAGGAAACACTATGATAATGGATGAGGCTTTGGGGCATGGAAAAGTGGGGCTTTTGTTCACGGCTCCAGGGGAGCTCCCTGCACGTGGTGGTGGTTAGAGAGAGCCCAACCTTTCTCTGGGCCTGGCCCTATGTGTGAGGGCACGTGTGCTGCCAAAGCAGGGCCCAGGAAGAGGGTAGCAACATGGCTGTAGGTGTTCTGTACAACCAGAAGTGGTCAGATACAATGGCCCTCGGGCCTCTGGGAGCTGCCTGGGCAGTGAGGAGGGCCAGGAGGGCTGGGCCTTGCTGTGTGCAGTGGTTATGGGAGGTGTAAATAGAACTGTGTCTCCCAAATGTGGCCCTCAAGCTGGACACAGAGATGCTGTGGGGATGCTGCGCTGGTGTCCAGACAGCGTTCTGCTGCCCACCTCAGCCCTTGGGTGTCCAGGGCCAGTGCCAAGGCTCAGCTAGGTGGGGCCAAGGGCGGCCATCTGTCTTTGCTCATGAGGCCACTTAAGTACTTTAATGAGGCCCGTGGTCATCTGTTGCCATGACAACCATCTGTTCTCTCCAGGGCTTTGGGCGCTGCGCCCCTTTCCCCACCCTGTGGGGTGCTGGGCTAGCTCAGCGGGAAGGGGTCTGGGGTTGGCAGCCATGAATCCCTTGCTGGGCGTAGCCTGCCTTCCTGTGGCTGTGTTTAACCTCACCTCCGGCAGGGGGGTGAGGGCAGCCATGGGGCCAAGAGTGTCCTTGAGGCCCGCATGAGGACCTTGCCCAGCCCCTGCCTTTCAGAAGCTTCAGAATCAATGATAAGCACTCTGGTCATGCCCTCAAAGTGCAGGGTAAAGGAGCACGTAGGCCCCAAGCCCAGCTTCCTCCTCTTTGGCCTCTCCAGCTGCGATGGCCCCATGGCGCTGTGTGCACATGGGTTCCACGCGGCTGTGCCCAGCACCCCATAGGCCTCAGGCAAATGGACAGCGCCTTCTGGAGTGTGACTGTGAGGCCAGGATAGAGCCTGGGAGAGGCTGTTGTCCTTCTGATTCCAGAACGCACAGCAGTTTCCTCCGGGACACCATCTCACGGAGGGGGCGCATAGCTCTCCCACACCATGTCCTCAAGATCTCATCTCTCCAGAGTCTAGACCTGCCTCCACTCATCACACATCTCGAGTGTCCCCCTGGGCTGTCACTGTGGGGTTCTCTGGGAGCCTGGTCAGGGTCTGGGATAGTCTGAGGTTTTCTGAGGCTCCAGTAGGGCTCATGTGAGGCTGGTGGCTTTGCTACAGCGTGTGGGGCGCCTGGATGGCCAGACACAGACACAGACATGACCCATCTCAGGGCTGCCCAGAGGGCCCCAGCAGGGAGGGCAGAAACTAGACCCCCAGGTGCTTTCTGTGGCTGTTTCCGTGAAGGAAGCGTGTCCACCATGGCCCAGTTCAGGCATGTGCTGGATGCTTCTCTGCTAGGCCACAGGGGCTAGGCTCAGGCAGTGGACATGGCTTCCTGGTGGCTGGTCTAGATGCACAGTCACATAGATGGGCTATCTTCTCCATGTACAGGCTCTGGGGCAGCAGGACTGTCCTGTGTGTGTGGGCACCGCGTGGCTTCAATTGTAATTGTGCCAATGATAGGGAGAAAGGTGCTGGGTGGACCAGCATTCTCAGCCTGGCTTTCCCTGAGGATAGCCCTTTGTCTACTCCCAGGGCAGGTTTGCCTCTACTGTCCATGCAGGTGCACAGGTCACCAGTGTGGGCAGACAGCCACCCAACATTGGTGCCAGGTACTGGAAGCACCGGGTAGAGCTGTGCACATAGCCATCCTCACTGCTTGCTGAGTTATGGGGCCAGTGGGGAGCCAAACTGCCTGGGCACAGCAGGCTGAATGCGGTCCCATAGGCCTGGCACACGTAGGGAAGGACAGAACCACAGGGCTGGGTGAGACACCTTGCAGTGTGGGGGAGGGGTGTGCCCCACCTGCTGAGCCGGGGGCCTGTAGATGACTGTTGGGGCTGGGCACCCCTGGGTAGGGCTGGGCACCCCAGGTAGGGCTGGACACAGAGAGATGCTGCCCTGGAGCACCTGCAGCCCAGACGGCAGGACCAGGCTCGGCTATGGGGCCAGGCCAGGCCCCAGGTGTGGAGAAGACTCCTCTCCTGCCTTCCTGGTTCTTTTGTGTCCCAGGTGCCCTGAGGCTCCACCTTTGGCTGAGGAGCGGTACATTCAGCAAACTCTCTGCAGGGCCCACATGGGGCACATGGCCACAGCCTGGACACCCCAGTAAGCTGCCTGATGGAGCTTCCCCTCCCATTCACAGGGGACACAGCCTGAGCTCCTCCCCACCAGGCTCTCTGTAGAACCAGGTGGTGTCCCTGTCCCCGGCAAGAGCCCCGGTTTTGGACAGTACACACCTAGGTGACGTGTCACCAGAGCCCTTGCAGTAAAGTGGTCCGGTGAAAAATATACTATTTTATATGATAAAACGTTCAGCAAAACAGCCGGGCGGGTTCAGGCAGTGAGAAGCTTGAGTGCAGGCAGATGGTCTCACACAAGACCAGCACCACCACGCGCCCAAGACAACAGCACACTCGCTCCAGCAGCCCATGAAGGCGCAGAGGACTCACCGCCTGGCACAGGATGGGGTACTGGGTGCGGTTGATACCGCCTGCGAACACCGTGAAGGTCAGAGCTGCGTGGAAGCAGAAATTCAGCAGCGTGTGGCGGCCTTTCCGGCTGATCCGGATGGCACTGTGGAGAGAGGGGTCCCGTGTTAGGAACCGAGCTTTCATCCTACCCAGCCCTGTCCTCAGGGCGGCCAGCCCTCTGCAGGGCAGCAGTGACTGTCCACAGGACCAGGTCATGTGGCAGAGATGGGCTGTGCCAGGGACGGTCCTGAGTGACATCACCTTGGGATGCTGTGCTGGAAGGGGGTCTGCAGGGTCTGAGTAGGGACCATCTGGGGCCCTGAGACCCTGTGACTGTGCAGAGTCTCAGGTGCAAGTAGTTCCCCAGGGCCCAGGACGGGCTGGCCCCAAATGTCTGCTACCTAGGGAAGAGGCTGGGCCTGGACAAACATCCCTGGATTGCGTGACTATGGCCTTGAACATGCCCAAGCGTCTTTCTGTGACCACAGGTACCGGGGTCTGAGGGTTTGTGTTCCCTACCAAGTCACATGTGCAGACTTAATTGGGATCAATGCTTTTATAAAAGAGGCCCCAGAACTCAATATTACCCCTGCCACCCCGTGAGGACATGGTGAGAAGATGCTGTGTGTGAACTAAGCAGCAGCCTCCTTGGACACCAACTGGCTGGTGCCTTCACCTGGGATGTCCAGCCTCTGGAATCTTGAGGAATCAACCTCTATTGTTTATAAGCCACTGAGTCTAATTTTGGGTGTGCCCAAGTCTCTACCCATGACCAAGGCTGTGGACGTGCCCAAGTCTCTACCCGTGAGCATCGGCTTCCTGTTGGGACCACAGCCACGGATACTCCCAAGCCTCTGCCAGTAACCACGGTTGTGACCATGGCCTTGGCACTGCCCATGACTTTGACTATGCTTGACCCTGTTGTGTGGGACCTTCACTTTTCCCAGCATCTCCACGTGTTCCGCAGGCCACTCTACCTCCCCCAGGATGTGGGGGTCCCAGGACGCCCCACTGACCTGAGCTGTTTCAGGAGGAGCCTACTTTACCCTGTCAAGCACACAGGAGCTGCCCTGGAAAGACCTGCTGGAGGCTGGGAGTGGCGGGTGTGGCTTCCCTGAGTACCTCTGCCCATGGAGGGAGTGAGGCCTCACTTTGGGGGAGTTATGTTTGAAGGGAAAGGAGGACACTGTGGGGCATGGGACCCCAGCCAGGCTCACCTCTGGTGCACGATATAGGTGACAGCAGAGGCAAGGAGGCAGAGCAGCATGACGGCGGTGCACGCGTATACCACGGGGTGCAGGAACTCCCCTGGGTACTGCGGCAGGGACAGCACGGTCTTCAGATCCTAGGGAGGAGACAGGACACTAGGTGACCCACAGGCTTGTGCAGTGGCCGAGCCCTCTGTTTCCCTACTTGGGTCCAGTCTCCCCTGTGAGCCGCTTGTCTGGGCTAGTGGCTGTACTGGACATGGTCTGTCTGTACCTGGCCAGTGTGCCCAGCCCAGGTGACTCTACATGCCCTAAAGGCAAGCTTTGGGAGGGGGTGGTGGTGGCACTTCTGCTGTTTATCCCACATGGCTGGTGGGGGGAAGCGGCCAGTGCCAGCTTCCACCTGATGGCACCTCACCTGCCTGGTGGGATCAGGGTGGGCCTTTCAGAGAGGTGGGGGAGGCACAGGTCACCAACCTCACCTCTGGGTGTCACACCTAAGGAAATCCTGCTTGTAACCCTCCTAGAATTTTGTGTCCAGTTTCTGTAAGTCCATGTAGCATTAGCTTGAGTCCATGGAGAAAGAGCAGCAGCTGTTAGGCACCAAAGATGCAGCTGGGGCCCTCTGTCCCTTCCTGGACACTGCCGGCTGCACTGTGCGTTGTACATGGTTTGAGTAAGGGCTTGAGGCCAGAGTGCAAAGAAAGCAGGGTCCTCTGGGGTGGGCTGGGAGTGTGCCCAGCTGGACATGTTTGGGCCAGACAGGGTCTCATGTCCCATCTGTCACACGGGAGAGGAGAGGTGCTCTGTGCCTGGCATAGGAGGACACATGGGATGGCAGGTCACACGGCTTTCTGTGCTGCTCAGAGAGGGTCCACATGGCGTTGTTCTGGATTCCCACCGTAACTTAAAGGGAAACTCCCACAATGTCTGGAGCCCTTGATGTCCTGTAAATGAAGGATTCCTCAAATTCCTTGCAGCAGGAACCCACTTAGATGGCACCAACCTTGACTTCCAAATGGAACAGTATATCTACAAAAGGAAAAGTGATGGCATCTACGTCATAAATCTGAAGAGGACCTGAGAGAAGCTTCTGTTGGCGGCTCAGGACATTGTTGCCATTGAAAACCCTGCTGATGTCAGTGTCATATCCTCCAGGAATACTGGCCGGTGAGCTGTGCTGAAGTTTGCTGCTGCCCCAGGAGCCACTCCTATTGCTGGCCACTTCTCTCCTGGAACCTTCACTAACCAGACCCGGGGGAGCCTTCCCCAGGCAGCCTTCTGGGAGCCTCATCTTCTAGTGGTTACTGACCCCAGACTGATCACCAGCCTCTCGTATGTTACCTGCCTCCCATTGCTCTGTGTAACTCAGATTCTCCTCTGTGTTATGTCACCATCCCAGGCAACAAGGGAGCTCACTCAGTAGGTCTGATGTTGGCCTGAGATGTTCTCCGTATGTGTGGCACCATATCCCCTGAACACTCATGGGAGGTCATGCCTGATCTCTACTTCTACAGAGATCCTGAAAAGATTGAAAAGGAAGAGCAGGCTGCCATAGAGAGAGCTGCAACCAAGGAGGAATTTCAGGGTGAATGGAATGCCCCAGCTCCTGCGTGCACTGCTACTCAGCCCGAGGTGGCAGACTGGTTAGAAGGCTATAGGTGCCATCTGTGCCTAGGCAGCAGTTCCCACTGGAGACTGGAGTGCCCAGCCTGCCAAGGAGACTGTCTGCTGCTCCCACTGCTCAGGCCACTGAATGGGTGGGAACAACCACTGAGTGGTCTTAGCTGTTCTTGCACTAGCTCTTAAACAAGATGGACATAAGGTTGGTAGAAACTAAACATCAGGTTTTTCTAAAAGAAAGAAAAGAACACGCGGCATCTCTGGACCAGGCAAGGCCTCAGCACAAACACCTGCCACCTTGGTGGGCCAGCCCTTTGAGGCCCCTGGGGTGCTTAGACTGACACACCTCAGGTGGGTGCTGCCATCCTGTCAGGACCTCACAGGGGGGTGCCGTGGACCTGCTGTTTGGGCAGAGCGTGAAGTCACTCCCCAGCCCTTCCTTTGCTCAGCCCCCAGGGAGAGGCCCTGGGCTGGCAGGTAGGCCAGTGTCCACTGCCCCCGACGCCCTCTGTGAGACCACAAGAGCTGCTCTGGCAGTCAGGTCAGGGCCTGCAGCCATGCCAGCCCCTCCCTCAGCCTACAAAGCTGCCCATGATTGGCACCTCCCTGGGCAGTCAAAGCAATGGGAAGTCATCTGCTGGCTCCAGGCTGAATAACTCAGGAAACAGAATCCTCATGTGAAGGGCTGCTGGCAGGCAGCCTCCCCTGATGTCAGGGACACCAAGGCCTGTAGGCCCTCCACGAGGGACCTGGAGGTCCTACTTGCTTGTGCTTGGCTGAGACACTGGGGGAGGGTCTGTGGTCCACACACCAGAGGGCTGGCCCAGCTCACCAGGGAAACCTCCTGGCCAGGCACCCTGCCTACAGGTAAGCAAAAATGTGGTGCCAGCGGCCATAGTGGGCAGCAGCTGGGCTCTCTGTCCCGGGACCAGGAGCTGTCTGATGGGAGTGATGGCAGAGCTGGGAGGTCTTGGCAGAGCACTCTTTGTCCCCAGGGCATGCTCAGAGCCTGCCCCTTTCTTCCTGAACACGGAGCACCAGGCTGGAGACAGAAAGCTGTGTCCAGGGCTGGCTCCATGGCACACTCCGAACAGATCCCCGAGGATTTGGGGGCAGATTTGGAGCTGGGAGACCCTCCCACTCCCCTTTGGGCACTGCTGAGCTATGTGGGCCTCTGTCCAGATTCTTCAGTGTCCGGTCCCAGATCCAGCTGGGGGGCTGCTGCCTACAGGGACAGCTCCCAGGATCATCAGAGTTTGCTCCCACACTGTGTTTCAATGGGGGCTCCCGATCTCTGGCTCTGCCTTCGTCGTGTGAGCGCCAAGACTGGATGGGCCCCATTCACACCAGCTTCCTGCCAAGTGCAAGTGACTCTGAAAGTCATAGGAAATAGAGTTTTCCTGGTCAAATCCTAACGTGCTCTCTGCTGCTGAGAGGTGAAAAGTGCATGTGAGGTTGTCAGAAGTTAAGGCTTGACTGGCACAAGTGATGTCCAGGAGCTTGTCCACACGGTTCTCTTCATGAGAGTCAGCGGCTTTTCCTTCCTGTGAAATCAGGGTCTGCGGAACATCTGAGCACTCCTTACGTAATGCTTGCTATGGTCCTATTACTAGTTTGAAGTCTATATGCGGGAAAAGCCAAGTGTGTGGTCCATTCTCTGTGTCCAGGTCTCTCTGGGTGTCCTGGAACAAGGACTTGGTGGCCATTGTGTTGGAGGGCAGGTGGGCCTGCCCCTCTGGGGTGCTCATAAGCCCCCCATGGCCTCCCGTGGGTGCTGCACTGTGGCTGCCTTGGTGCTGGTTTCAGGCTTCTCTTGCTGGCGGTGGGGGCAGGGGGGCAGCCATGGTGGGTGGGAGGGCTTGGCTAGGGGCCCAGAGCAGCAGCCACAGCTACACCCTGTGGTCATGTGCCCATGAGCTACACCTGCTGTTACACCTGTGCCCAGGACCCACACAAAAGAGCTAACGTCTAAACACATCTTATGTGTGGGTTTTATTCACACACATAAAACCCCTTCATGTTAAGCCAAATAAGAAGTCAGAACTGTCTTTCAGGCACAAGGCAAACACCGCAGAGAGCTGGTTCATGATGCACAGGTGTTTCCTGAGGATGCTGCCAGGGCCAGGGGTACCCAGCTGGGCCATGCCACTGTGGGGGTTACTGCTTGTGGGACGGCCACGTCTTGAGGCTCCATCCACAGGACTAGGCCTAAAGAAGAGACATTTGACCCCCACGTGGCCATGTGGGCCTGGGGTTTTCACCGTGTAGAGAAGGGCTTCTGTGACGAGGAACAAAATGACCTAGGGGTCAGAACATGTTTGATAAGAAACAGGGATTCAATCTGGTTCGGTTTTCCTTTTTTTCTTTCTTCAGATTAGAATTATCGACAGTGCCTTTCTACATTTTTAGAGGTGACATTTAAAATTCAAAGTAGGTAATGCAAAACAGAGATATATTTTATATTTTAAAGTTCACACATGCATGAGTTCCTCTTGGAAGACTCTACTTTGCCAATACTTGAAATCACTATGATGGTCTGATATGTGGCTACATTGTATCTGGCTGATGGACAGACAAGTCCCTCTGAGGCCCTGAAGGCAGAGAGATGTCACCGGTGGGGCAGGGAAGGATCAAGGCAGCTCTGCCACTGGTCTGCTTCAGGAGTCAGGCAGAAGGAACCCAGGCGTCTAGCTCCCTGCAGGCCGGTCTCAGTGACACCGACAGATGGGCCGGCCCTGCGGCCTGGGGCTCCTGTGCATTTCTCCTTTTCTAGAGTCATAATTTCTTTGTATATTCCATTATTATTTTAGATGGATGCATCCTTTTCAGAGTGTTCTGTAAATCAAAAGGGTCAGGGTATAAAGAAAGACAAGGAGGAAGGAGGGAAGACGGGCAGAGAGAGCTCAGAGTCTGAGTCTGACCAAGACTTGAGCCTGCAGTGGGGAGGGGTGCGGACCCACTGGCTGGCACCCTCCTCTCTGGACCAGGCCCGCGGGCTCCATTTGGCTAGGGAGGAAGCAGGTCTTTTCTCCCTTCTTGCTCTTGCTCCTGGTTCTGTGCTGGGAAGACTTATTTCATTAGAGCCTGCCTTTTTAATAAGAGTCACAATGGAGGGTCTGACCACTTCAGGGCCACATTCAGGAAGAGGCAGAAGAGAACACGTCTGTTCTTGCAGCACACCGACCACCCTTGCTGCATATGGGGTGAGGTGCGGTTCTCTTTTTTCTTTCATGTAGGCTAGTAAAATTATGAAGCTATTTGGAGAAAAACAAGTTGAAAAAAATCATAGGGCCTTTCTTTCTAGACTGGTTCTTGCTTGTTTAAAGTTCTTAATTGCAGGGGGCATGTTAGGTGAGATGACAACTTGCCCCTCTGTAGATTTGGCAGTTTTTAGTAATTTAGACATAGGACTGAATAAAAAGCAACAAGCCAAAAACAATTACTAAAGTTCTGAAATGTCTGTAAATGTGACAGACATCCCTACCCACTGGGGAGGCAGTTCCCAGGCCCCTTTCCACCTCCTGGGCACAGGTGCCTGCAGGGTTCTGGAGAAGATGAGTCCATCACGTGGGTTTACCTGCTTGCTGATGACTAAGACGATGCCCCATGACCAATCTTTGGCCCAGTCCTTGTCCAGCCCTTCCAGAGCTACCTGCCCCCCATGGAGTCTCAGAAGCACCTGCCAATGTGCCCATCTTGGGCCTCCTGACCCCCACCCCCGGGGCGCTGCTATGAGCCTGGCATTATGCTTGGGCTTGTCTGATGCCTGTGCAGCCTGAGGTTCCCATCCTTTCACTACCTGCCCATCTCTTTGGAGGTTTAGGTTGCATCACATCTTTTTTGAATGTCAGGCTCTTATATGTTCACAAATGGAAGTGTGAGCTGAGCTCCAAAAGGCATCCGAACAAGCTTTGTCTCTGGGCTCCTCTGCCCCAAACAGGCTGGGTCATGTCTGGGTTCTCCTGCTATCCCAGCTTCCAGAGCACTGCAGGACACAGCAAAATCACCCCCAATGACACCAAGGTCAGCCCTGAATTTAAGGCAAGTGGGGCTGAGGGGCTCTGCTGAGCTCTCTGTGAGAGCCCCCAAATCCTGCTGAGGTTACTGGCAGTCATACCCGAGCAAAGTCACTGGTTTGTGTGGCACCAGCAGCAGGCCTGAATGCTAAAGAGAGGGTGAACTTGTCCAAACCTTGCCACTTCAACACTATGATTATTGTGGGTTCCAGGGCCCACATCACACTGCAGCATACCATGCTGTACCCCCATACTACACCATATGACACCAGGCTATAACGTACCACACTGTACCCCACACTATACCATACGACACCAGGCTATAATGTGCCACGCTGTATCCCCACACTATACCATACCACACCAGGCTACAATGTACCACGCTGTACCCCCACACTATACCATATGACACCAGGCTATAATGCACCACGCTGCACCCTCATGCTATACCATATGACACCAGGCTACAACATACCACGCTGTACCCCCACACTATACCATATGACACCAGGCTATAATGTACCATGCTGCACCCCCATGCTGTACCATATGACACCAGGCTACAACACACCATGCTGTACCCCCACGCTATACCATATGACATCAGGCTACAATGTCGCATGCTTAACCCCCACACTATACCATACAACACCAGGCTACAATGTACCACACTGTACCCCCACACTATACTATATGACATCAGGTTATAATGTACCACGTTGTACCCCCAAGGTATACCATAATACACCACGCTTTAACATACCATGCTGTACCCTCACTCTATACCTTACGACACCATGCTGTAACATACCATGCTGTACCCCCACACTATACCATATGACACCACGTTATAACACACCACACTGTACCCCCATGCTATACCATTCGACACCAGGCTACAATGTACCATGCTGTACCCCCAAGCTATACCATATGACCCCAGGCTACAATGTACCACACTGTACCCCCACACTATACTATACCATACCACACCAGGCTACAATGTACCACGCTGTACCCCCACGCTATACCATACAATACCAGGCTATAAGGTACCACGCTGCACCCCTATGCTATACCATATGGCACTATGCTGTAACATACCATGCTGTACCCCCACGCTATACTGTACGACACCACGCTGTAACATACCATGCTGTACCCCCACGTTATACTGTATGACACCATGCTGGAACATACCATGCTGTACTCTCACGCTATACCATGCGACATCAGGCTACAATGTACCACACTGTACCCCCACACTATACCATACGACACCAGGCTACAATGTACCACACTGTATCCCCACGCTATACCATATGACCCTAGGCTACAACATACCACGATGCACCCACACGCTATACAATACCACACCAGCCTACAATGTACCACGTTGTACCCCCACGCTACACCATACAATACCAGGCTATAATGTACCACGCTGCACCCCCATGCTATACCATACGACACCATGCTGTAACATACCATGCTGTACCCCCATGCTATACCGTATGACACCACGCTGTAACATACCATGCTGCACCCCCACGCTGTACTGTATGACACCACACTGTAACATATCACGCTGTGCTACATCGCCCCACACAGCATCACACCACCCCATTCTATACCATACCATACTGTGTCACACCACACTACACAACACCACCCTATGCTACACCTCCTTACCACACACTGTGCTGTGGGGCTGCACACCTCACCACACCATGTCAGACAATATATACCCTACTGTATCGGTCATGCCAATCATATTATTCTACTTAATTCCTGACTATGGAAGATGTGTTTCTTGTCAAACCAGAGTCTGTACCACATGCAAGATGCCTCCATCTGCCCACCAGGCTTGGGAACTTTTAAGGGGGCAGACGTAGAGAAAGCACAGAGGTGTGACATGCCATACCCTAATTTCAGAGACCATCAGCTTATTCCCTTCAGAATGACTCTAAGTCAACCAGTTGCTGGTTACAGGGTGCAAAACAACACCCCGGTGTCTGCTTGTATCTAAGTGCTGACGGCACCTCCTGCAGAAACCAGCAAGTTTCCACCTGCTGCTGCTGGTTAACAGCAGGGTGAAGGTGGATGGGGTGAGGAGCACTCAGCTTTAATACTGAACGCCAGGCTTGGCACCTGTAGCTCAGTGAATAGGGCGTGGTCACATAACCGAGGCTCATGGGTTCAAGCCTGGTTCAGGCCTGCTAAACAACAATGACAACTGCAACAAAAGAATAGCCAGGCATTGTGGTGGGCACCTGTATTCCCTGTTACCTGGAAGGCTGAGGCAAGAGAATCCCTTAAGCCCAAGAGTTTGAGGTTGCTGTGAGCTGTGACGCCTCGGGACTCTATTGAGGGCGACCAGTGAAACCCTGTCTCAAAAAAAAAAATATATTGGACGCTAGGCCAATGCAAGCCCTGCCCAGGGTGTTTGCCATCTGGCCTGTCAATGCCAGAGGTGGACAGGGAGCAGGCAGAGAGGACAGCTCAAGGCCCTAGCAAGAGAATTCAGTGCTACTTTACGCTTTAGTGACTGGTGGGCAGAGCTATGGCCAGAAGAGCAGGCCTGTGTCTTCTCACTTAGGGACTCAGAAGGCCACTTGCCCCTCAGCAAGTGTCAGGAGCCCTGGTGGGGGGGTCAGGCAGAATCAGGACCACCCTCCCCTGGCCATGCACTCTGGCTTCCTTCCCATACCCCACAGCTGCCAGATGAACCTACCCAGGTAATGACACCATGAACTCAGAGATGCAAGTAGAAAAGTGCTTGAACCAGTGTGTTGCTGGGCTTTTGCAGATTCATATAACTTGGAGCACAACACCACACATTCTCTATTTCGTTCAGAGATGTCTCAGGTGCAAATGCTATCTGTTAACAATAAAACTCCACAAACTGCTGAAATCCCCACAAATTCCCAGGCAAAGCTACCAGTTCTGAGTCTTGGTGGCAGAAGCCCTGGCTGGGCAGCATCAGGGATGCCAGGAGAGTGTGCAGTGAACTCAGACTGCTCAGGTGGCTCAGCTCGGGCAGGGGAAGCCTCTGCACAGCTTTGTACAGAACGGTGGAGGGTCAGAGTAGAGGGGAGGAGGGGGCCAAGATTGCCTTCTAGCCCCCAGGGTTGTTGCGGCCACCCTGGCTTCCAAAGCACCCTCAACTCACCTTTCATCTGCCAATGGCAGGTCTCCATTTTGTAAATGAGGGTCTAAATTTGAGGAGGAAAAGCCAGAGTGCTGCCAACCCAAAGGCCCTGGCCACTCTGGGTGTGGCACCTGTGGGTGAGAAGTGGCAGCTTCAGGAGGGGCTACACGTCAGATCAGGTGACCTTGTCAGATGTTGGGAAGGCAAGTGTGGCCAACGTCCTCCAGCTCAGAGACCCGGGCAGCACCTTGAGCTGATGCTGAATCCGGACCAAAGGCATTTCTCTTGTTTGGACATTTTGAACAGCACAGGAAGAAAAGGAGCAGGTGACCGGGACAGCTTCACACCCAGCAGACGCTCAGTGGCTCTGAGCATTCATGCCAGGCCAGGACAGCCTCCCTATCCTACCAGGCTATCGGCATTCTCTGCACGCACCCTGGTCCTTGCTGCCTCTGTCAGCTGTCCCTTAGCACACACAACGCATTGTTTACTCGGTTGTCAACCTTTCTAAATCCAGACTGGCAGCAACCACAATAAAAGCTTGCAGGAGCCTCTCCCCTCCTGGTGAGAGGACACCGGCCCCATTTGTTGTCCATGCTGTAGCCTCCCCTGTGAAGCCCACCTACACTCACTGGGGCTGGGTCAACTTGCTGACCGGGAGGGGTGGGGGAGGGGCTTCAGGAGCCCCTCAGAAGGGGCAGGGTCGTCACTACAGGGCCTTGGAGGATGTCACCTCCACTGATTAAATGATTGGATATTGCCCTAGGCCTGTAACTAATTAGTATGATCAATAAGAGCAAGCCATTTCTGAGAAGCACTGAGACAGGTGGCCTGGAGACCCAAGTGCGGCTCCGGACCCCTCATGCGGGAAGGACCTCTGCCCAGCCCCAAGCCCAACTCCGGAACTAATCGCCTACAACTCTTCTGTCCTTAGCTGCGGGGAAGAAGTGGGTGGCAGCCCTCCTGAGGCCAGCCCCAGGTGAGGGGCCCCTGAGGGCCAGGTACTCACCATGAGCTCTGCAAAGTTACTGAAGTGTGAGTGCCCTGGAGGTGCCGCAGGCCAGGTGATTATGTCGCACCCTTCTCTCCACCAGCCTCCATGGCTATCCAGAAGGTCAAAGTCCCAAACAGCGGCCAGGTAGTTGCACTCTCAAGCAGCGTGCGTCAGGGTGACTGTGACAGGGCTGGTAGGGGTCTCCAAGCTGCGTCCATCTGTGAAGACAGTGCATGGTCAGCGGCACAGCTGGGGGTCCTCCTCACCCTGGCTCACAGCCCTACCCGGCAAGTTTGCCCCTCTCAGCAGGCCAGCCTGAAGAGTCCTCAACACGGAAAGGTTCCTAGGGAGGACCCAATGTGCCTGCGGGGAGATGGTGCCCTCTGGGGAGTGCCTCCTTCTCCATATTTAAAGACTGCTCTGTGGTCTCCGTCCCAACTCCAGAGCCACTCTCAACAGTTCCAGCTGTACAAAGCTAGACAGACACGTCTGTCAGTTTCAACCAGGAGCACCGGATGTACCTGGGACGGATCTCCCAACCCACCGTCAGATCTGGGCAGGCGGAACCTTCGGCGCCTGAATGCCCGGACCTCAGCGCTGGCATTGTCCCCAAGGAGCCCCTGTTGCCCGTGCTGAAGCTGCCCGGTCTTGGCCGAGGCTCCAGCCCCTGTTCAACCCAAAGTTGCTCGGAATTTGCTTGCCCAAAGCAGGAGCCACAGGAGTCGCCTCGCCTGGCTGGCGTTTCTGCCCAGCGAGGGCCCCGGCGCGGCTGCGTCCCGGGAGGGAGGCCCGTGGCTCAGCGCCTGGCCCCTTCTCACCTATTCTGGCAGGAGCCGGATGGCCAGCGGTCCGAAGCTGCCTGCGGCGGGCGCGGCGCGGTGCGGTCCCCCGGCCGGGGGGCGGCAGTCCATCCCGGAAGGCGGCGGCTAACGGAGTTATCAACAGATTGCAGGGCTGCGGCGGGCGGTGGTGGCGGCGGCCGCCGAAGCGCAGAGGCTGAGTCAGAGCCGGGGACGGACGCGCGCTGCGCTCTCGGCAGGCGGCTTCGCGCGCGCCAGTGCACAGTCGCCTCTGCGCCCGCCTTCCGCGGCGACAGCGACAGTGCGACCAGGGACTGGCCCGGCAGCGGGAGCGTAACCATGGGGACGGCGGCGGCTCCCCGCGGCCGAGCAATGGTTCCTCCCAGCCCGTCACGCTGCGGAGCAATTTAAAGAGACAACCGGCCTGGGGTCGCCTTTTGCTTCCAGCGGAATCAAACAACTCACATTGAAACACGTCCCTGAAAGGTGGACTGGATGACTGAATTGATTGTTGAAGGAAATCTCTGTCTGTTGACGGTTCCAGGAATGGAAATATTAAAAAAAAAAATGGTTTTGAAGGAATTTTCAAAGTCCTTGTGTTAAAATGTTCTCAAACGCAAATATGCCCAAAACTGAAGTGAACCTACAATGAATCCATCCCTGCGTGAGTCAGCAGGGCAAAGCCAGCTGGTATAGACAGGCCTGCAGCTGTGCAGACTGTGCCCTCTCCCACCGCGGACCCCCTCGCAGCCCCTCTCAGACCCCAGCTATCCAG
This sequence comes from Perodicticus potto, assembly GCA_963574655.1. Taxonomy (NCBI): domain Eukaryota; kingdom Metazoa; phylum Chordata; class Mammalia; order Primates; family Lorisidae; genus Perodicticus; species Perodicticus potto. The sequence continues at coordinate 48,966 of CAUYRH010115848.1, read as the reverse complement.
GGTCACCCCCCAACCTCACTGAGAACACCCTGAGCTGGGCGGCGACAGAGGACAACTCAGTGTCCCACCTGAGGTGGGGGGTGGCTGCCTCAGGCCAGGAGTACCCATGCTCACCAGGGCTGTCGACCCCAAGAGAGGGTCACCATTGAATTTAGTTTCCTCCACTAGCTCAATTCTCCAGGGAGGCACCAGCTGTGTGGTCAACACCCAGCAAAAGTGAACCAGGAGTTACCACCTGGAGGAGACAGCATTCACCCACCCTTCCTTCTTGGGCCCCAGCCCTGTGCGGCAGCTCCACCCCCAGGTTCCTGGACACTGGCCCTTGCTGGGGGAAGGAGGGTCCCAGGCCCTGCAGGCCCTGATTATGAGGGGCTCCAAGCCTGTCCTACAGTGGGGCCTTGGTGAAGAAGGTAGAATTGGAGGCAGATACAGCCTCCTTAGCACCCTGGCAGATGCTTCAGAATGGGTTGCTCCTGGTCTGCAGGGCCACACCCCGAACCATATTCCCCACTCTCCTCTGTCCCCTCCCACCCCGTGCTCCCCACTCTCCTCTGTTCTCCTACCCGGTGCTCCCATTGCTTCTTCGTGGGATGCTGTGCTGAGCTCTGTCTCCTGTGAGGGACATGGGATGTGGTCCCCAGAGGGTCTGTGTTTAGCTGGGTAAGACCCTCAGGCCCCAGTCTAGCTGCCCTGACTTTCCCTTGTCAGTTGCCCCTGGGTTTCAGTACAGCCCTAGACCACCGTGGTTGCTTCCGGCAGGTGGTCCTGGGCACATAAGTGGGGTAGGGGCCCCTGAATCCAAGGATTCTTCCTGGATGCCTCAGGTCAGGGTGACCCTAGGGGTTCTGCCCCTGAAGTCTCACCCCCCTGACATACCCTCTTCAGAGTCTTCCTCAGGAGTGGACTGTGACAAGGAGCACACATTGATTGGCCTTTGTCTCCTTAGAGGGCTCCCAGCACGTCGTGGGGCCGCCTTGGGCCCAGGATTAGAGCTCATCCTGGCCATGGGCTCTGCCCATGTCCTTGCAGGGCCATGGGCCTGTCTCTCCACTGTGTAGAACCTGGGGAGTGGCCTCTGGAGGAGGATGCCTTGCCTAGAATGTACAGAAGATGCTGTCTGTGTGCTGGGGCGAGGGCCAGCCCTGCCTGGGGCCCTGGAGGAGCCCCTCCCACCCTGTCCTCAGCAAGTGCTTGCTCTAGATGGAAATGTTATCACACCCTAACCTCTCTCGGTGCCCAGGTGGGGCGCACAGAGGGTCCTGGGTGTTTGTGGGGCCTCTCCATAGGTGAGGGTCAAGGCAGACCGGCACTCCGCTTTGTGCAGTTCCCCCCCCACTGCACTTTCCCTGGCAAAGTCAGGACCCACCTGGGGCCAGCACCCAGGAGTCCAAACCAACACTAACTGGGGAAGGAGAGAGATCATTGGACAGAGTTGGTGTGGCCACAGGGACAAGAGCTGTGAAGAACAGGGGTGGGGTGGGGCGGCCCCCAGTCACCCATAGCTGTCCCTCCTCCACTGCCTCAGGGTCCAGAAGGGCTTCAGGGGGTGTGAGGAGAGGGTACTGCCTCTTGAATAGCCCTACATGGAGTCTGGGCTGTGCCCCTGACACAGAATAGCACACTTATGAGGTGGGGAAACTGAGGCAGGGAGCAGCCAGAAGCTCCCTGTTCTCTGGTTCTGCATGGCAGCTCCGGGCTCAGGCCCATCCTGCTCTTTGCTGCTGTGCTGTGGCACTGGCCTGGCTTCGTCTCCATAGGCTTGTATACACAGAGTGGCTTGAGATTGCAGCTGCTGTGACCACTTCTCACCTACAGCTTGGAGGGACCCCACTTGCAGCAGAGCATCCCAGAGGGCCTGGGCATCGTGTGGCTTCATGAGGGCTTCAGGGTGGTGCCCAGCTGTGAGCCTCTGCCCAGCCTGCCTGGCAGCCCCAGAACATCCATGCTCACCCTGCCCTGGAGATCAGTGCAGCCTCCATACTCCAGGATACAGAGCAAACACCACACAAGGTCCTACCACCCACTCATCTTTCCAGTTTCTGCCAGAAGGAAATGTCCCACCAGGTGTCACAGAAGCACTTGGCCGAGGACACTTACCAGCTTCCTCCTTCTCTTAACTGCTGAGAGGAGAACAAGTGGAACAAAAGACAGGGAAGATCAGGACAGTGGCAAGACGGCAAAGTAAATTGAGACCAAAACAAATAAACTGAAACTGTTAAAACCGGATCAGTAGTTCTCATGGTAGAGAAGGTGAGATTCCGGGCAGGGAGTGGTTCACCTGCACAGCTACTGAGCTGTGTCACGAGCTGTAGGTGGGCCTCCTCTGGAGGCAGAGCCAGGGGATGTCCTTGTTTGTTTATGTTGTGTTCAGTCCTTCTGCAGGTTAAGAGATGTATTGCCTGAAGTCAGCTGACACAGGGGAGGGATGGCAGGCTGACCAGCTGGGACTCTGGGGCAGGAGCTGGTGCTGCCATTCCTGTCTGTGTGATTCCTTTCTCCTCAGGGAGTCCTCTTTATGCTCTGCAGCCTGTCCATTGAGTGGCCAGGTCAGCCTACATGGCCCTCCAGGCACAGATGGCAGACTGTGTGTTGGTGTTAACTGCGTCTGCATAGTCCCTCTACGGCAGTGCCTGGGTTGGTGCCTGATTGGAGAACTGGGCACAGCAGCCTCACCAGATGGATGGTAGTCTCAGCAAGTGGATGACAGCCTCACTGAGTGGACGGCAGCCTTGGAAAGTGCATGGCAGCCTCGGCAGGTGAACAGCAGCCTCACTGAGTGGACGGCAGCTTCGGCAGGTGGACAGCAACCCCCCAAAGTGGACAATAGCTTTGGCAGGTAGACAGCAGTCTCAGCAGATGAACGGCAGCCTCACCAAGTAGATGGCAGCCTTGGCAGGTGGACAGCAGCTTCACCCAGTGGATGGCAGTCTCAGTGAGCACAAGTAGATGTTCCCTGCGTCCCTTCGCAGCAGAGCACACAAGACCTTCCCAGCTCTGTCAGCCTTGAGGACGGGAGTCTTGCTCTGCTGAGCACCACCGCTGTGGTTGGTGAGTGGGCAGGGCACGTCTGCAGACACTGAGGTTTGAATTCCTTATAATTTTTATGTGCCATGATATATTATTATTTTTTTTTTCTTTGAGACAGAGCCTCAAGCTATCACCCTGGATAGAGTGCTGTGGTATCACAGCTCACAGCAACTTCCAATTCCTAGGCTCAAGCGAGTCTCTTGCCTCTGCCTCCCAAGTAGCTGGGACTACAGGCGCCCGCCACAACACCCGGCTATTTTTTGGTTGCAGCCGTCATTGTCGTTTGGTGGGCCCGGGCTGGATTCGAACCCGCCAGCTCAGGTGTACGTGGCTGGCGCCTTAGCCCGTTGAGCCACAGGCGCCGAGCCGATATATTATTTTTCTTTTGACTTTTTGACCACTCAAAATTAAAAACATTCAGCTGCCAGGCTATGTGAGAGCAGCAAGGGACTGTACTGGCCCTGGACCTTGGTCCGCATTCCTGCTGTGGAAGCAAAGATATCCTTGAAAGAAATGAACACGGGGAGTCCTGTTCTGGGTGAAGGGGGTTTGCCCTCTCTGGCCCTCCCCGCAGGGAACAGGCACAGTCTCACTTTGGTGCCATCCCCACCCACCCTACAAAAGAGAGCTCTTCAGATATAGCCCCTGTACCTGGCCAGCTCACGAATGTCCCCAGTGTGGATGGTGCTCACCCCTCCGTCTCACTGTGCTGAGCCACTGTCTCCCTTCCAGAAAGGTCAGTTTCCTCTCGTCTTCTGTGTGGGGTCCACCAGCCCTTCTTCTGGACAGGGAGGTAACTGCCCCTCCTCTGAAACACTAGGTGTTGACCAAAACGCTGGCCCTCCCAGGGACCTTGCTCCCTTAGTGCCTTAGTGGGTACACAGGGCACACGGAGCAGCTGGCAGGTGGCTGCTGTGGGCACTGCCTTCTTAGGGAGGGAACTTTGTTGAGTCCCTGCTCAGACAGATCAGGCCCCACTGACGTGAGGTCCTTAGTCACAAACACTCAGGGTACAGGGTGCCCAGGAGACTGCGTCTCTCTGTGCATCTTGTGGATTTGAGTTAGGGTTAGAGCTGCCATGGTTGGCAGGACCCAGGGGTGGGCCAGTGCCTGAGCGGCGAGCATCAGCCCCTCTACCGAGTTTTGGAGGGGCTGTGGGTCCAACACGGGTGTGGGGTGCTTACTAAAACCCACATGTCTGGATAAGAAGGGCCCCAGATGCTGTCTTGTGGCTCAGGCACGATGTGCCTCTTATCTGACCTTGGGAGGTCTTGGAGTTGCTGGCTTTCCACCGTTTCCTGGGGGACTCAGAGAACCTGAGCACAGAAGCCCCCCGGAGATGGGTGGAGATGGATGGTCAATCTCTGTGGGTGGGTGGGCAGCTTGGCCCACGGTGCAGGACCTGAGGCCACAGCCTCCCTGCTCTGCTGCATTCAGAGCGGAATTAAATACGGCTCTCTGGTTGCCATGGTGACCGTCCGCCTCCCCCACAGTGGATTTGAATTTGTGCAGACCATCTCCAACCAAGACTTGAGCCAACAAATGAGTTCTTATCCTGAGGTAAAGCCTATTTTGAGAACCAAATAACAAAATTAACAAACTTAAAGCATTCTCAAAGCTGCCGCTGTTTTAATAAAGTGCGTGTTGAAGCCCCAGGGGTGAGGGGTGGGTTCAGCCTACATCCAAGCTGCTGGAAGGATGCTAGGGCCCTGCACGCAACTTCCTGTGATCATAGCTTCCTATGACCCATGGACAGCTGCAGGGTGTTTGGGGCCCCAGCTGAAGGAAGGTCTCTGGTGGGTTTTACTCTGTAAGGCTTCAGTTCTCCGGGGCTCTGGCATGTCCAGGCTCAAAAGCCAAGGCCCTGGTGGCCTAGGGTGAGCAGTGGGTGTGGACACTGCAGGGAACTGGGTTGGGTGCGAGGGGTGGGGTGTGCTGAGAGGCCCTGGTCTGGGCAGGGTCATCACTGGCCTCCCAGGCATCAGATACATTCTCCTCCCTGCAGATGGTGTGAAGGACCCCTCCTGCCCACAACCCTCAGGCGTGCTGAGCTCGTGGGGCTTTGGCAGGAGGGAGGAGGAGCATGTACTCCTGGTGATGGGACAGGCAGCCCTGGGAGTCCCCTCCTGTGAGGTCTGTGGAGGCCCAGTGGCTGGGTGCACCTGAGGCTCCTGCCTGCTCTGTGTCCCTTCGCAGTGGAGCACACCAGACCCTGCAGGCTGTGGGCAAGGCAGCGAGGCTGGTGTGTGTGCTGTGGCACCAGAAATGCGGCAGTGTCTGGTAGAGAGTGGGGGTGGATTTGCACACAAAAAAATGTTTGCAAGACTGTGTTGTCTTGGGACAGCACAGTGCAGGTGCTGTCTCTTGCTCCCTGGCCAGTCCTCCTGAGGCCCCACAGGCCCCTTTACACCCAGGACATTCCTTCCAATGTCCTCAGTTGCCCATGGTTGGATGAGCTCGCCATGGTGCTCTGCTAACCTTTCTAGAGCCCTCGAGGAGCTGGGCCCTGGAGCAAATGCTGGCCACACAGCAGCAGAAGCAACTCTGCAGGGAGACTATGGAGGGCAGGAGGCCATGCCCGGCACGGGGGGGATGTGGGGGCAGGCCTCGGAGTCTGGGAAGCATCTGTAGCCCACTGCCCACAGTGCAGCTCGGCTCTGCAGAGCCTCGCCCTGGCTCCTGAGATGCCTGGCACAGAATGTGTTGGCATCCTTGTGGGCTACAGTGATGGTGTGTGGTCAAGGCTCCAACAAGCCTGCTATCAGACACCCCCTGGCTCTGTCACAGTCCTGGACATACATGGACAGTCCCTGAGCTGGGGTGCAACAGACCTGGGGACCACTGGTGCTTGGGAGCAAGCATGGTGGCCACCCAAGAAGGCTTCCGAGTGTCTCACATGCATCGCCATCTGCATCACCCAAGGTCATAGCATGGTCTGGGCCTCCAACCATAGGCATGGGGTGAAAAGGCCTCCCAGAGACTACAGTGCTCACATGGCATGGAATTCCAGTGATGGTGAATCATAGGGAAAGCCACACACGCAGGGCTGTGCCGCTCAGCTCAGCAGCAGATGCTCCTGTATTTCCAGAATTTCCCACTAAGTCAGATGGCACAGCACAGGCCATGCAACCCTGGCTTTGCAAAGACACGCAGAGCACCTTGGTGTTCCTGTTCTGTGCAGGTGATTCCCTGAGCTGGGAAGTACTGGGCCCTCAGGAGCGCCAGCAGATGGGCAGCACAGGGGCCTTCCCATCCAGGATTCCCCCGTCGGAGCCGCACCTCCTCACCTGCTGGTGTCCATCCTGATCTCACAGGTGGGATGAAGGCCAAAATAGAAGCAGTCAATTATCAGGCAGTTTTCAAGTTTAGAGACTATTCCAGTTTCTAGACCAGAAGAATTAGTCAAATGACCTGGTTTTCATAGAACATTCCTGGGCCAGGGCTGCCCTCTTCTCTCTGGGTCCTCCCAGGAGTGGGCCCAGCTCTGGGGGCCTTTCTCTGCCATCCCTGCATGGTAGCTGGATGCCTGCCTGGCCCTGACCCACACCACACCCCTCAAGGTCCTGGTCCAGCTCAGATAGGACCAGCCACTCTAGCGCTCACCTGCATTTGCCTCCTGGCTCAAGAAAGCCATTGTCTAATCACTCAGGAAACACCTTCCCTGGCCTGAGGCTCAGGGTAGGCTCAATCCACAGGGCTATTGGGTCTGAGGAATGAGAGGGGCAGGTGCAGTCCCATCCTGGGCACCAGCCTGGTCCTTGCAGTTCTCACCCAATCACTGCCCAGCTGGACGCAGTGTCTGGTGTCACTGTCCCCTCACTCCCTGCACTGCCTCCAGCCTGGTTCCTGCCAATGCTTCTGGCCACTGGGCAGAGCAAATCCACAAAATTAGATGTGGTTCAGGCAAATCGTTCCACCAAGCAATTTTGTCAAAATGATTATTTGAAAATTAATATTCCCGAGTCCTTGGTTTTTCTAGGATTAACAATTTTTGCGCACCATGGGAAAATTGTCCAGTTCTTTATATCTTGAAACATTTATTTCCCTCATTTCAAATATCTTTGATCCTAAAAATAATTCTTTTATTTTAAAATTTCTAATAAATTTTCTTGCCTTGAGCTGTTGGTAATGGCAGATTTTAGAGCAATTTAAATACTAAGGAATGAGTGGGTCAGTGGGATTCATATGCCTGTCGCTGCTGCATGTCCAGGGCCTCAGGGACGTTGGTGAAACCCTCATGCTCCCCTGTTTTCCCAAATACTGCTTCTATACAAGGAGATACGGTCAGGGCACCACAGGGTCTCTGCCCTCTGGGGTCACATGAGAGACACAAGAGTGATAAACAACGCACCAACTATGTCTACAGGTCACAGCCAGGCGAGGCTGGGCAGGGACAGCTGTGTCCTCGTGGAAGACTCCACCCTTTTGGAAACCACTGTCAGCCGCACCCTGCACAGCCTGAAGGACAGCGCCCCGGCCTCCCGTACCTGTGTGAACACAACACATGTCACGGAGCAGGACGTCTACGGCTTCTGGACACCACAGGGCCAACACAGAGCCAGTTCCACGCAGAAGCTCGAGTCCACACAGAAGCTCACAGAAGCATGTTTATGTGTTTTGGAAGTCTATAAAAGTTAAAATCCTCATTAATTTCAAACTACAGCTCACAAACTCCAAATATTTGACCAGTGCGGCCATATGTTCCACAGCTCTCCTAGCTAGAGCCGTAGGCAACACAGGCGCTCCAAGGAAGCCGTGGGAGTGCGTGGGCGAGTCCCAGGCAAGGAGCCGGTGGCTGTGTAGGCGGGAGGGCCTTGGAGTCCCCAGAGTATGGCCAAGACCTGCCCAGGAGGTCCCACAGTGCTGGAGGATTAGGTGGAGGTGAGGAAGAAGAGGGGACAGGGTGAGGGTATTCGTCCTATATGAGTGGAGGGAGAGAGTGGCCAGCTCACAGACTGCCTACAGCCTACTTGCCAGCACCAGCCCATTCCTCTGGAGAGCCCCCAGAACTCGCTGTCCCCCAGCTGCGGGCGGTTGACTCCCTGCCTGGTCCCCTGGACATGGGTGGCAGCAATGGACCCAAGACCTGTGGGGCCAAGCAGAGGTTGCCCAGCAAGTTTGGATGGTGTACAGACATGCTGGGCAACCTCTGGAGCACAAGGGCAGGTACAGTCCCCAGACTTAGGGTGGTGCAGAGCCTACCTGGACATCCTCCGGAGGGCGTCCGACCCTGCAGGGTACAGGGTCCCCGTGGAATGTGCGGGTAAGCCCTGTGGTCTGTCGCCCTGCAGTTGTGGCCCTTAGTTGCTTCTAAACTACTGATAAAACCAGCCTTCCTAATCTGTGGTTTAACAAGATTCCTGATGAAGCAGTTTTCTCCAGATGTAGTCTAAACATGGCCAGACTGCTGGGTTGTCTTTCAAGTTGACTCAAGTTCCTCCTTCCAGCCTCTGCCCTCCCTACCCCCTCTAACTTCAGAGTCAGGGGTGGCTGAAGGAAGGTGCCAGCCCACTCCACACCTGAGGAAGCCCCGAGGCCCTGTCTCCTGAGTCTCTGCCACGGTCATGGGCTTCCCAGACATGGCCCAAGCGCCTCCCAGTGTCTATGTGGTGGGGGCCAGGGCTGTCTTCCTCAACATAGGACCCCGCTTGCTTCTCCATGTGGGCAGGGACGGTGACTAAGGCCTGGGCCGTGGTGCCTCCTTCATGCAACCCCCGCATGGCCGTGGGCAGGGCTGTGACCCAAGTCCTGGGCCCTGGCACTTGCTCCTGTGCTGAGGGCTCAGGGTCCTGCACTTGGGCTTCTTTGCTGTCTGGGAGTCAGTGGAGCGGCTGGTGCTCAAAGTGGGCAGTGACATTTATGGCTGAGGCCTCCCAGGGAAGGAGACCCTGTTAATAAAGCCTTGCCACAGAGGACAGCGGCCCGCCGGCTCCTGCTGTGAGGTGACAGAGACCACAAAGACGCCTGGGCAGAGGTCCTAAGCCCTCTGCTGTGGCCCCAGAAGAGAGGAGCCCTGCAGTGAGCTTGTGGACAGGGAGGTGGGTCCAGGGGAGCAGCTGCTGCCACATGTGCCCCTGTGCCCATATATGGCAGCTCTTACTTAGAGCTTGACCAAGGGGACAGAGGAGGAATGTCTTAGACCCCGTTACCAGGTGCCTACATGGACATGGGTCCTCCAGCCCCGTCTCAGCCTTCCCAGCCTTTCTCTTCCCTTCCCACCCTCTTTGTGGCTGCCGTCAGTGGCTCTGCAGCATAAGGAGGACATCGGGCAGTCCCTCCTGGGCTCCCACTGTGGTCTTGACAGTTGGCCCTCATCCCTCCACAGTGAATCCCCAGACCTTGGGGGGAACTCAATGTCTCCTTATTTGCTTGATAAACAAAGCCAAGAAACCGTTACCAGCCTGATTTCAGGGAATACCCTGAGAGTCCCCTTCACGAAGCTGGGGGAGGAGGGGTGGAGGGCAACTCTGGGTCTGGGATAGGGGACAAGTGCAAGGAGACTTGGGGGTTGTAAAGAATCGGGATTCCAGATACCATGGATACAGGAGGCTGATGCAGACTAGGGGTGCTCTCCAGCTCTCAGAAGGAGTTGGGGACACAGATGCCCACCTACCCATCCACATATCCATCCATCTATCCACCCCCCCTACATACATCCACCCATCCACCCATCCACCCATCCATTCATCCATCCACCCATCCACCCACCCATCCATTCAGTCATCCACCCATCCATCCACCCACCCATCTATCCATCCACTTATCCATCCATTCACCCATCCACCCACCCATCCAACCATCCACTCATCCATCTATTCATCTATCCACCCACCCATCCACCGACCCTTCCACTTATCCTCTATCTATCCACCCACCCATCCATCCATCCACCCACCCATCCACTCATCCATCCATCCTCCCATCTATCCATCCATCCATCCACCCATCCATTTCTCCACATATCCATACACCCACCCACCTGTCCACACATCCACTCATCCACCCATCCACCCATCTATCCATCCATCCATCCACCCATCCATTTCTCCACATATCCATCCATCCATCCTTTCACCCACCCATCCACCCACCCATCTGCCCACCCATCTGCTCATCCATCCACCCATCTGCCCATCCCCCACCCACCCGTGCATCCACCCATTCACCCTTCCACTCATCTACTCATCCCCCCCAACCATCCATCCATCCATCCATCCATCCATCCATATATCCATCCACCTATCCACCCACACACCCATCCATCTACCCATCTGCCCATCTGTCCATCTGTCCACCCATCCGTTGATCTACCCATCTGCCCATCCACCCAGCCATCCAGCCATTCACCCATCTGCTCATCCACTCATCCATCCACCCACCCATCCACCCTTCCACCCATTTACTCATCCGCCTATCCACTCATCCACCCATCCATCCATCCACCCATCCATTTGCCCATATCCTCATCCACTCATTCATTCCACCACTGCCTATCCATCCATCCCTCTGGCTGTCTGACTGTCTATCTGTCTTCCATCCATTTATCTATCTATTTATCTGTTTGTCCATGTGCCCAACTACCCACCTGCCTTCTCACTCCTTTCTAAGGGTCTTCCTTCCTATGGATGTGGCAAACACACAACAGCTGCATCTGAGAGTGTTGAGAACAAGGAAGTGGTGTGCCCATGGGGAAGGATCCCTAGGGCTGAGGAGTGGTTGTGCAGTTTGACATAAGACAGGCTCAGAAAGCAGCTGGGTCTAGACATACAGTAGAACAAACAGAAAGAAAATCAGTCAGAATCTAGACACTTTGAATGACCTCCGTAACTGACGGCCTCACTGACACATGTTGAACACCACACACAGCAACAGGAGGATACAGACTTTTCTAAGTGCACCTTAGCAACATAGAGAGCATGACTCAGCATAAACTAGTCTCAACAAATTTCAGAAGTTTGAAATCATACTGAGCATGATGTCTGACTACAGTGGAATTAAAATAGAAATCATGAGAACAAGATAACTGGGTGTAGAGGACGCCAAGAGCCACACGACCTCTGAGCAAGATGACTTGCAGCTGGGGGGGCGGGCCCTCGGGCAATTCGTCCGCAGGTTCTCCTTGTGGAGAGAGAACCCAAGCCCATGGCGAGCCTTGGGCACGTAGTCATTGTCTAATATTCCCCTCACCTGTCTTGTGCTGTCTCAATAAAAAGCTACTGTGGAGGCAGCTACTTGGGAGGCTGAGGCAAGAGTATCGCCTAAGCCCAGGAGTTGGAGGTTGCTGTGAGCTGTGTCATGCCACCGCATTCTACTGAGAGCGATAAAGTGAGACTCTGTCTCTACAAAAAAAAGGTTACTGTGGAGGTTGCTCAGGGCTATCCTGCAATCAAGGTTAGTCCGCCTCCTGCAAGCTTGTACTTCTAATCTGCGTCTCGCCTGGTTCCTTTCTGCTGCGATCGAGACCAGGGCCATAGGGGCTCCGACACTGGAAGATTCCCAGGTGTTTAGAAATTAAGCAACACACTTTGAAATAATACAAGGGTCACAGGAGAACTTAACATGAAAAACATAAAACAGTTTGAATTAAATAATTATGAACATAGTACATATAAAAAGGTGGGATGTGAGGCTAAAGCATGTGGGAAGGTGCCATTTTAACATACATTAGGAAAAGGGGAAGGTTGAAAACTGATAATCTAACCTCCCAACTCCGGAAGCTAGAAAAATAGCTAGTCAAAGCCAAAGAAGTAGAATCACAGAAACAGTAAATTTGAGAGCAGAAATCCAGACACTGGGAAATATAAAACAGAAAATTAATAAAGCCAAAAGTTGTTTTATTGAAAATGTTCATGAAATGCACACATCCCCAGCAAGACAATCTAGAAAAAAAAAGTTATAAAGATCAGAAAGGAAAGGCCAAATAACCACAGACCAAACTGACATTCAAAGGTGATGTGATGAGGGAATATGGTGAATAATTCTGTATCCATGCATTGGTTGATTCAGGTGACATGGGCTAATTCTTTGAGACATCACTTATTGGCCTCAGAAGAACTACGATGTGTAAACTGAAAAACCTTCCCATAAAGAAAACTCTGGTAGTCAGAGGATGTGTGGCTTTCCCTGTGCCCAGTGGCCTCGAGAGCCCTGGCTGTCTAGAAGCAGGGCTGTCCTGTCCAGGCAGGGCCCCTCCACACTTTGACCCTGCACCTGGCCTATGCATGGCTCTCAAGCAAACCTGCACCTCCCGTCCCTGCAGAGCACCCGGCCCTCGCTCTGCCCACTGCTCCATTGTACCCAGGCTCGGGCTTGGCCACCACCAGGGTGGATGTAGGCGTTCATCTTGGTCCCAAGGCAATCTTAAGATAATGGAAGCTGCAGGCCTTCTACTTTTAAATACTGAGACTTCCACTACTGCTGCAGTGAGTTGGTGTGCAGCCGAGGCAAGGGCAGACACCAGACCCTGGGACCAGAGGAGCCCAGAAACTAATCCACACTTCCTCCCACTTACGATTCTGGCTCTTGCAACAGGTATTACTGCATTAGTTGTTGGTGAGATGGAGAAGGGGTTGAGCCACATGCACAGCACCAACCCCAAACTCAGACTCCAGATACTAGTAGACCTGGAAGAAAGCAATACAGCTTCTGGAAGAAATCAAGAGACTAAGACCTTGGAGAGGCAGAGAGTTTTAAAAAGAAGACATGCAGAAATTATATCAGAATTATAATTACAAAAAATTATAACAGAAAAACACTGGATATCATCAAAAGATACCATTAAGAGAAAATAGGCTGTGGACTTGGAAAACATTATTTGTAATATATGTTGAGATGTAGGTATCCATGATCCAGAATACATCCTGAACTCGATGACAGAAAAGACTGAAGTCTAAAAAAAAATTGGAAAGGATGTGAACAGATAACTCTCAAAAGCAGGTATTTGAATGGCTGGTAGGTGTGTTATAAGTTAGTCAACACCTCGAGTCGCCAAGGAAACACAGGGTAGGAGTGCAGTGGGTGCCACACACACCCCTTGCCTGAGCACTGAAATCACATGTGCTGACAGAGCCCAGAAGTCTGTGCAGGACACACAGGCACAGCCATTCTAGAAAACAATGTAGGTGGTATCTACTGATGCTGAAATGCTGGTACTCTGTGACCCCAAACTCTAATTCTGGGAAATTACCCAAGAAAAATGAGTACTGATGTCTACTAAAGAAAGGCACAGAATATCAGTATTTTTCCTAAAAGCTAAACTTTGAAAACAACCTAAATGTTTATCAATGGTAGTATCTGTGGTGTGTTCACATAAGGAATCCCACCCATAATTAAATGGGGGGAGCAAGACCCTGTTCTCTAAGAAAGAGGGGAACATTTGCCACATGGATGAATTTCACTGATGGAAAAGTATGAGTTATGATTGTTTGTTGTAAGTTCAAGGTCACTGGGCGTGGGTCAGGGGTTTTGCTTTTGCAGCAGGCCTTCTACTTCTCTGTCAGGAGGCCGGCACGGGGGGTATGGGTCCCCAAGGCTGAGCCACACCAGATAAAGCAACTGTGGGGAAGCCCCAGGAGGCATAGCCACTCTTCCAGATGGGCTCCTGAGAGAGAGAAGCCCACTAGGAAAGTGGAGAGAGGCAGCCTGAGGCAGGGACATCTGATTGTCCAGGGGAGGCAGGAGAGGCCGGCCACAGTGCCACATGATTTCCAGCAAGAAACTGAGCGCGCACACCGGCACCTGGGGCGGGAGGCGAGAGTGAGCTCGAAGCGTCTGATGCACCATCAAGGGGCATGCTGCCTGCCTCGAGCCAGAGAACGTGCTTGGACTGAACTTTGTACAGTGCCCTAAATTTAAACAGCTAGAATTATTTTTTAAGCACCATCATATTTAACCTTTAGAAATGATTGGCCTCTTAATGAGGTATCTGCATTCAACTGTAAGGCTGGAATTTGACACAAGCTTCATCATAGAGCACTTTCCTCCCCTGTCCTCTGAGCACCAAACACCCACTGTGTGGAGGGGCAGGGCTCAGAGGACACTGTGCACCTGCTGTGGGTGCAGGGCTCAGATGAGGGGAGGTGGGGTTCCTGGGGGGGCTCTCGTCTTGTGGGCATAGGACTTGAGGGGTGGACAGTGCTGTGAGACTTGGGGAGGAGGGTTCTTGACTCCCTAGGGAGGCCTAGGGCACTGGTCTAAGGGGTGGAACTCACCTGGTTGGCACCTGGGGGCCCCAAGGTCTGTCAAGTGGAGATGGCAGGCCAACTCCTGGGTTCAGACCCCAGGGATGGGGACACAGTCTTGTGGGACAGGTGGCACATGCACTGATTTGATCTGTGGGGATGGATGTGTGCCCCGAGGCTGAGGGTGCAGGCCCTGGCTCACCTGAGGGAGGAGAAGAGTCTTCCCTCTTCCCTGGGCAGCTGTAGGCTGGGCTAGGCAGTGGGGGTGGTGGTGGTGGTGGTACCGGGGTGGGGCAGGATTGGTCACACCTGCCAGCTCCTAGGGGCTCCCCAGCGGGTGTTGGCATCATTCCTCATTCCTGCAGCCCTCAGGGAGGCCCAAGCCGGGCAGGCCTGGAGCTGCAGCCATTCCTGTTTCTGAAGAGGCTGCCCCACACCTTGGCTTTCTGGGTCTTTCTGGAAAAGGCCGGTCTGGTAACAAGTATAGAGGCTTTTTGTCTGGAAGTCACTGGAAACACTGGATGCTAAAACCCCAAATCTACTGTGAACGTGCATGTGTCAGAGGGGATGACAGGAGTCAGCTGCGTGGGTCTAACCCGACCCAGCAAGTACGGCGCTGAGGGGCCAGGGGTCACTGTGTGGCACCTTCCCCGGTGCTCCACTGTCGTCAGGCTGGGAGGCCATCAGGCCCCTCCCAGCCCTCGCTGTGCAGGGTGAAGCCTGAGCCTTGGGCAACCTTGAAGCTCCATGTCAGCAGCTTTTGTGCGTCACGTACAGAAGAGGAATTTTGACTCAATCACATAAAAGATAGATGTGACCACCGTGTGTTAATGCCTCCTGCAGACGTACTGACACAGCAGGCAGCTGTCGGAGATCTACTGTTTCTCCATTGCTGTGGAGCCAGACCGGGGGCTGAGCCACGTGCTCTGTGACTTGGGCCTCTGGCATGTCCCATCCAGATGGGAAGTAGATGGCCCTTGTTCACAGGGCCTGGGTGCCCAATTAGCAGACTGTGCCTGTCCCAAGTGGTACTGAGACAGTGGCGGAGGCCTCCAATGTGCACTGACAGAGACCATGGGCCTATGTCCCAGGGGTACAGGCCACAGCATGGAGGGCTCTGTCCTCTGACAGCATCTGGGAGCTTCCAGAGCCCCAGCCAACAGCTGTGTCCCCCAACCCCGCATGGCTGTGGTCCCTACCAGTGGTGTCACCTGCTACCCACCTGTGCTCTGCCTGTGGTGTCCTGGGGCTGGGGCAGGCATCCTCTAGCGAATGGCAGAAACCTGGCCACATCTGGCTAAATTGTTCTCATATGGGGCTGTGCTGGGGATGCGGGGTCACCATCCTGCTCACACCGGCCCGGGGACCCACATGTAAGTGGCAAACACAGGAGTCACTATGACTCAGCATGACCCCCCAGGACCCTCAGGGTGGCCTGGATGTGCTGGGTGGGTGCTGAACATGGCCTGCACCCTCTGACTGCAGGAGCCTTAGTGCCCGGGGGAGATGGCGCAGGCCTCCCACCGATCAGGGGTCCACCCCCTCAGCAAGGCCAACTTTCTTTATGTTCTCCAGGTAATTTAAATCACTGTGTTGACCTTGGGGGCCAAGTGAACTCTTTATTTCCCAGGGAAAAGGTAAAATGCTCTAAATTTCTCTAAGCATTTTAGAAGAAATGGAAAGAAAAGGGAACAGAAACAAAGATATCTGGGTGCTGCTGCCTTGCAGCCTCTGGGGGGACCATGGTGCTAATGCTACCTATGCCAAAGGCTGGAGAGGGGACAGTGGGGACAGGCCTGTTGACACCCAAATAAAATCTGGAATTCAATCACAGATATGAACAAATCAGCAACACACCAGAGGTGGGTGCTGCCCCCACACATGCCCTCTCCCTTCTACTCCCAAATGCTGGTGAACCAGGAGAGAGCCCCCAACATGCCCGGAGGTTCACATCTAGCCCAGGGGGAACGAAAGCGAGTTCCCTCCCAAACAAACCAAGACACTGAACTCGTTACTAAGGACCCAAGGTCTAAGACGTTATGACTAGAAACCCAAACAAGATGTTGGGTGAAAAGAAAAACCAGGGAAGGAAGGAGCGTCCAGAATTAAATTAAAATCACCGTGCTGAGAACGCTGTGGGGGAAGGTTTGGGAGGAAAGGCAGGGATGTCCCTGGCAGGCAGGGCCAGGGAGAGGAGGGGGACCTCTGCCCCTGAGGTACAGTGCAGCTCCCCAGCCAGACAGCCCCAGAGGACAGTCTGACCCGGGCACACAGCCGAGAGGCGGAGGAGAGGGGAGGGAGCAAGGCAGGGCTGTGCAGCTGGGTGGGAGCCCTCACCCATGTGAGGTCAGCATTCCCAGCCTGGCTCCAACCTAGGGGCACCTGACTGCGCTGAGACAAAACTGATCTGTTAGCAATGTGGCAGAATGAGGACACTGGCTTGCAAGGACAAAAAATTTATATCCCGATCCACCATTTCTCAGAGTCCCTTGAGCAATTCCTGACAGGTATAGCCTGACTCTAGTTCTTGATGGGCACCGGACAAACAGTATGAAACCTGCCCACGGGTGGGAGCCAGAAACAATAAGAGAATACACATCTGCCTCCTCCCTCCTGTGGGGTGCTCACCTGTCCCCTCCTCCCTGTATAGACAGGGAGCCTGTCCTCCTAACTATACTGGGGTGTACACTGGGTACCTGGAGGTGCAGACAGGGAGCCTGTCCTCCTAACTATACTGGGGTGTACACTGGGTACCTGGAGGTGCAGACAGGGAGCCTGTCCTCCTAACTATACTGGGGTGTACACTGTGTACTTGGAGGTGCAGACAGGGAGCCTGTCCTCCTAACTATACTGGGGTGTACACTGTGTATCTGGAGGTGCAGACAGGGAGCCTGTCCTCCTAACTGTACTGGGGTGTACACTGTGTATCTGGAGGTGCAGACAGGGAGCCTGTCCTCCTAACTGTACTGGGGTGTACACTGTGTACTTGGAGGTGCAGACAGGGAGCCTGTCCTCCTAACTGTACTGGGGTGTACACTGTGTATCTGGAGGTGCAGACAGGGAGCCTGTCCTCCCAGCTTTATTTGGGTGAATTTGACAAATGGACTGGAATATATTCGTGGAGTCTGTGATGTTCTCATCCATGTCATTTGTGAAGTGATCTTTGCTCCCACCTCAGTAGCCTGAGAACCTCCTCACACAGTTACCGCTTTTGTGGGGAGAGCACTTAAAGTCACCTTTGGGGGCTCGGCGCCTGTGGCTCAACGGGCTAAGGCGCCAGCCACGTACACCTGAGCTGGCGGGTTCGAATCCAGCCCGGACCCGCCGAACAACAATGATGGCTGCAACCAAAAAAAAAAATGGCCAGGCGTTGTGGCGGGCGCCTGTAGTCCCAGCTACTTGGGAGGCGGAGGCAGGAGACTCGCTTGAGCCCGGGAATTGGAGGTTGCTGTGAGCTGTGATGCCACAACACTCTATCCAGGGTGACAGCTTGAGGCTCTGTCTCAAAAAAAAAAAAAAAAAAGTCCCCTTTGGGTTAAATCCCCTTCTCCCTGTTAGAAGGGACAGTGGGCATCCCAGGCTGGCAGCCTCATGCACGGCCCCTCCAGCCACACACGTTTGCCTCTCTGCTGACCTCCATGTGTTTCCCTTCGGCAGCTGTGGTCACCCAAGCCCATGGAGGCTCTTTCCTCCCTGTCCTCAGCTGGCTCTGCCACCTCCTGTGGCATAGCAGGCGTCTGGGGGCTGTGGCAGTGCAGGAGCCGTCCAGGGGCTGGGGCAGTGTGGGAGTTGTCTAGGGCCTGGGGCAGTAGGGAGCTGTCCGGGAGCTGGGGCAGTGTGGGAGTTGTCCGGGGGCTCTCCAGGGCTGGTATTCCATAGTGAGTGACCCCAGGCAAGCACTCTGGGTCCTCAACACAGCTCTCATCCATCCTGAGGTGTGTACAGCTGCAAGGGGGTCGTGGGGGTTGCAGCCATCCACTGGATCTACAGCCACTGAGGGTCAGACCCCACTGGGCCAGGCCAGCAGCCCTTCCAGTATTTTACCAGCCTCAAGCTGCTTCGCCATTCATCACAGGTCTCAGAGTCTCCAAGTAACATTTACAAGGAAGGAAAAATTATTTTGGACAAGGTTTTTAGAAGGTCAATATCATTTATTTTATTCCTTCTAAATTAGCCCTCTCAGCTGAAAACCTTCAGCAAGGACTTTGGGCATATTCTGGGGGCTGGGTGGGGGTGTGCTGGGATGGAGATTCCATGGCCACCCTCTCCACCTCAGACACACAAGTGATCTGTGCCCCATCTGCACCCCAGAAATGTGATGCTCTGTGCCCCCCCTCCACCCCAGACACGTGGGTGCTCCATGTTCCCCTCTCCACCCAAGACACGTGGGTGCTCCATGTTCCCCTCTCCACCCTAGACACATGGGCGCTCCATGTTCCCCTCTCCACCCTAGACACGTAGGTGCTCCATGTTCCCCTCTCCACCCCAGACACGTGGGTGCTCTGTTTCCTCCTCTCCGCCCCAGACATGTGGGTGCTCTGTCCCCTCCTCTCCACCCCCAGATGAGTAGATATTCTCTGCCCCCCTACTCCACCCACACATGAGCAGATGTTCTTCGGCCCCTCACCTCTATCCTTTGTGCCCATTCCCATACTTGTGGGCTCCAACACAGATGCTGGGGCCTGGTGTGGACAATGAGCTTGTGGGCAGCCCCTGTGAGGTTGACGGGTGCCTGTGGCATTGCCGTCTCTGATGGCCATTTCCCATGACCTTGGGCCCTGGCTTTAGCCACTTGCCCCTCAGCTCCTAATCTCAGTGGTAACGCCCTGGCCATTTCTGAGAGTGCCCTGGATCTCTCCAATAGCTGTACCTGACAGGTCTGGCCTCTGTTCTCATATTCAGAGGTGGCTGGAAGAGGACAGAGCTCCCTGGACTGCCAGCAGACTCAAGCCTGTGACTGAGAGACCAGCATCCACTCTGCACTTAATAGCTCCTGGGGCCCTTGCAACCCATGTGATCTTGGCCTTGCAGGGCAGAGGTCTTCCTTAGGCTCAGCATGGAAACAGCCCCCTCTTCCTCTGTAAGGGACTTGTCCCCCTGTGGGTCCTGTGTGGCCAGTTTACTGAATTCACACAGTCTGCTCATAACTATTTCTAGACCAGAAGCCATCCTGGTCCTCTCTCTGTCTTCCATTTACCCTCCTGGCTGGCGGTTAAGGCTGGGCAATGTCCTCAGCCCCAGACAGTGGGCCTGTGGCCACTCTGAGCCCTATGTCGCCAATGAGCTTTGCCTGTCCCCTCGGTGAGCTCTACAGGAGCTTGAGTCCCCCCAAGGGGTCTCATTCTAGAAAGATGATGCCCACACACAGTGGGTGGCAGACCACAGTCTGTCCAGGGTCAGGTGAGAAGCCGAAAAGATACCACCAGACGTGGCGAGGCTGGGCAGAAGGGGCCTCCTCCAGAAGCTTCCTTGGGAAAACTGGGTGGAGAGGCGGGCTTAAAGCAGGGGCCAGGACCTTCTGTGGTCAGGGCCCCCCAGGCATACTTCAGAGAAGACACAGCCCTATGCTGCTCCACACCACTCTACCCCCAAGAGTGGCAGAGGCTGCTGTGCCCAGAAACTCAGGGCACTGGCCTAAGATGCCCCTTGGGGTGATGGCATGAACCCCACACTGACCATCCAGGATGCAAAACCTCCACGGACCTCCCCCATAAGTCCCAGACGAGGCCATGAGAACTCAGGGCATCTTGCCGACTGGGGCAAGACTGCAAAGGCCAGCGGGAGAGCACCATGGCCAGCCGCCACTGTCTGAATGAGGACCCTGGGTCACAGGGTCAGAGCCCCTGGTCAGAGTGGTGAGGGCAGCCCACCTCTCTAGCAGCCCAGCTTTCCTGTGGCAGAAGAGGGATCCGAGTTGTGACCTTGTGCTGCCCTCCCTGGTATGGCTGGCAGGGTGTACTCTGCCTCTGTGTGCAAGGTGTTGTGGCCTAGTGTGGCTGCCAGCTCCACTGAGAAGGCCAGCTGACCCTGCTGCCCAGCCCTGAGTTGCTGGACCCTGGGGAGCCAGAGGACCAGAGGACACAGTCAGTGAGGCCCTAGGGCTCCATGGGGACAGCTGGCCAAGGTCACAGGCATCTACCAGGCTGTGGCCACACAACATTTAAGGATGATCCAGTGAGTTCCTGCCCAGAGGCAGGGAAGCTCCTCTGCTCCTCCCAGAGGCTGGAGCCTCTATTCTGGGGCAGGGCATTGCCAGCCCTCAAGGTGGCCCTGCCAGCAGCAAGATCCACCCAGCGAGTGTCTGTGTTGGAGCAGCTCAGACACCACCCTGAAACTGGAAACTGGGATGGGGTTCCCTTAAGGTGGAAGTCACGGCCCCCACACTCAGGATCTGGGGAACTGCCCTGTCTGCCCCAGGGAGTGCATCCCTCCAAATTTTGAAGATCTGTGGGGAGGGCCTTGGGCTATCCCAGCACCTCCCCCATCACACTCACAAGGGAAGGCTAGTGGTCACCATGGTCTAGGCCGGACATGGATGGTGTTTCCAAGGCCCCAGAAGGACCCGGGTGCTCTGGACAGAGCGAGATGTGACAGCTCTGCCGTCGTGCTGCCCTGGGCTGCAGAAGTCCTCCTCTGGAGCCCTGTGGATGGACGGGGCTCAGAGAGGCAGAGGGGCACAGCCAAGGCAGGGTAGGAGGGGCTTGCGGGGTGGAGAGGACAGGCCAACCCCAGAGGAGCCAAAGCTTGGGGCCTAATTACTGTCAAACCCCATGGAAAGCATTTGGGGAGTGAACTGGCAGTGCTGCTGGCACTAAATAGCTGCCCTCAGCCCTTTTCCTTTTCAGGAAACACCAGGTGGTGGGAAATTATCCTGGCCCGCAGTCCAGCCCTGGTGGGGTTGTCCTTATAAACTCCAGTTCATCAAATCCAGGTTCTGTGGGGACTTGGACCAAATTTAGCGGAAACGCAGGTCACTCCTCCCTGTCCATAGTTCACAGCTGCAAGGTGGCTGGGACTCCACACGGTTAGTGCAGATCATTTTCTAACTCACTGTGGTGGAGCCAAGTGGTGGCACCATGAAGATCATGAACAGAAAACCCTGAGGATAATGCAGAGGGCATTGGCCCTCCAGGGCCCACAGGAGCCTGGCCCAAGTGACAGAGTCCCCAGCCAGGCCCAAAGAGGGAGACAGAAGTCCCGGAAGCCCGGCTGGCCTCTGGGACACCATGTACCCTGGGTGGCCACAGGAGGGAGACTGCTGAGCTGGGGTTCCTGCATCCAGCCTGCCAAGGGCCCCTCCTGGGCACCTGGTGGACACCGGGCAGCCTCCCAGGGGAGAAAGAGCCCAGAGCTGGTGCATAGATGCCGGGCTGCGCCAGGCCCTGATATCAGTGGTGTGTTTCAGGATAGGCAGGAGGGGTGGGCTCAGCGGGTGCTGGGAGGCCCCAGGGCCCTGCCTCTAGCCCCAAGACTGATGTGGCTCCGGGTCACACAGGAGACAAGGCAGGCATCACTCCCACAGGGCTACGTGTTGCCACAGAGTGACCCTCAAGCAAGGGCTTGTCCACTCTGTTGGAAGTCCTGGCCTTCTCCCCGGTCTTGACTGATACACACCCCTCTCTCTGCCCCATGCTGAGGGAGGACAAGGTGTGGGTGGGGCATTGGGTCTACAGGGGGCAGCACACTGGGACACCCCGGTTCCCTCAGCCCCCAGGGAGCTCAGGGATGAATGAGGGCTCAACCATTCTGTGAGTTAACTGATTTGCTAATTGGTCCAGATTTCTTTATCTCTAAGCTGCCTGAATTTTGTGCCTATCTGCAGCAGCAGCCACCTCAAATCTCTCCAAGCCAGCAAGGACCCACAACATCTGTAAGACAGGACTTGGGCCAGCTTTCAGGACAAGATGCGACTTGCCTGCAGCCACTCGGCCATTGTTAGCAGACAGAGAATGATGATTTCCAGATGATTCTGTGCCACGTTCTGTCTCTCATGCTAATATGGTTTCTTAAAGTCTCGAGAGAAGCCAAGAATATGCTAGAATTTCTGCTTCTGCCTGGGGGCTGTGCATGACCCCAGGATCCCCTCAGCTGCTCCCTCTGCTCCCAGGGACCCACTGTCCTTGCCTTCCCTGGGCGGATCACGGAGCTGCTCTTGGGCCATCCTGGGAGTGGCACTTGACAATTGGTCAACAAATTGTTCTCCAATCTTCCTGCTCGTGCTCTCAGGGACCAGCACTTGTTCCTCAGGCTGCTTCCTCTTGTGGCTATAGGATGCTACAGGATGTCAAGCAGATTGCTGCCAGATTAAGTGCAGACCCAGACCTGCCTGTCACCCCACCAGTGGCTGTGGGTATGGGGTCACTTGTGCTTGTCACACAGTCAGTGCTGGGAGCTGGCACGGTGCTTTGTCTCTTGAGCTGTATGTCCATGAGCAATGAGTGTGGCTTCTTTGGGCCGTCACCTTCCCAATGCCAGTGTCTGCACAGCAGCTCACTTCGAGCAGAGACCACACATGACAGGAAAGAGCTGGGCTCTTGGGGTCCCTGGTGCAGAGGAATTCAGTAGACTCTGGGGGAAGCTGGGGGCTATGGTTTTCATGGCCGAGGAGGGCAAGGGCCAAGTCTCTGGGTTAGGAGAGGTAGGTCCAGCAGATTCTGACCAGGGTCCTGGGGCAGGTGGAGGCTGGGCAGTTAAGGCTTTGCCAAGGCCAGGACTGAGGGATGCTCATCAGCTTGCATCCTATGGAGCACTGCAGGCCATGGAGCATCACAGCCCTGTGGAGCTCTGTACTGCATGGAGCACTAAAGCCCCTCCTCAGACTGCAGCCCCATGGAGCACTGCATCCTGTTCCATGGGTGCTCAGGGACTGGGCCCTCAGCTCAGACCCTTTTATATGGGGTCATGCCCTCCCTGGCCCCTTAGCTCCCTGGGATCTCAGGCAGAGAAGTGGGCAGGGGACCCTCTGAGGATCAGAAAGGTCCCACTCAGGGCCATTATTATGCTTGGAAAGAATCTTATTTCTTAGCTTTCTGAACTGAAGAAATTCAACACTTCAATGAATGGCAAAAAAAAAGCCCAAATAAATACTCTTCAGAGAGCGTTGAGATGGGATCCTGACGGCAGGGCCATCTGCTGCCTGTGGGGCACCCAGGAGCAGTGCTGCAGCAGCGGCCAGAGGCTGACGGGCCCACTGGGGGGACAGCTGGGCAGCATGGCTGTGGGGTGCAGGGTGGGGCACCTGGCAGCTGCCAAGAGCACCTTGGCAGCCTGAGTGACTTGACCCTGAGGTGACCTGAGCCCCAAGAGGCAGGAGGAGTTTCTGTTACCATTTCTGAGCTGCAACTTGAATGGCCTCCTCAGTTGCTGCTGGCCTGGAACAGGTTTTAAAATTTCAATAAGAGGCTTGTTGCCTGTAGCTCAGTGGGTAGGGTGGCAGCCACATACACTGGGGCTGGCAGTTCCGAACCTGGCCCGGGCTAGCTAAAACAACAATGACAACAGCAACAACAACAGTAACAACAAAAATAGCCAGGCGTTGTGGTGGGTGCCTGTAGTCCCAGCTACTGGGGAAGCTGAAGCAAGAGAATCATTTAAGCCCAAGAGTTTGAGGTTGCTGTGAGCTGTGACGCCATGGTACTCTACTGAGGGTGACATAGTGATACTCTGTCTCAAAAAAAAAAATTTCAATAAGAAATCCCAGCTCTCCTCTGTTCTCCCAGCACTCACTGGGGTCTCTCCATCTTTATCTGAAACATGACCAACCTGGGTGGAGTGGGCTGCAGGTGCAAGGTGGTCTCTTTGTCTTAGCAGCCTGGCGTGGGGGCCAGAGGAGGCCACAGCTCTGTGCTCCCTGTAGTGGCTTCCGTGACTGGGCTGAGAAACACCTGCCGTTTGAGGGCAGACAACACTGCCCAGAGGCTCTGCCATGTCAGTGTTATCACAGTGTCCCCGAGGCATCTTTCCACACTCACACACTGACAATAGACTGTGCTGCCTTCCAAGGAAGGTAAAGTCTCCCCCAGAAGCGTGAAAGACAAGCCCACGGCGCCCCCAACGCCTGAGCACAGTCACTCGGGCAGCCACTTCGAAGGTGGTATTGGGAGCCCAGAGGCTGAAATACAGTGGCTTTGCCTGCAGAGGAAGAAGTTTGGGTGTCTGGAGGCCGTTTGTTGGCTGTGAACAAAGGGCATTGTGGAGTGAGGTCTAGGAACAGGGCCAGGCCCTGGGATGGGCTGGTCAGGGCAGACCCCCCCAGCCTGATCGTAGACTTGGGGCCACTTGAAGCAGGGCGTCCATGGGCGGCCTCTGCCATGCAGGAAGTGAGGTGGGCCCTGGTGGGTACCTCGGGGTGGCCAGAGGGGCTGACCAGAGGATGTCTCAGCAGAGCTGGTTGCAGGAAGCACCATGGCGGGGGGCGGTGGGAGGGAGGAAGGGTGATACCGAGGCTCTGACTACAGAGAAGCTCAAGATTATGGCACACAGGTCCCCCATCACCATGTTCCTGGATGGGAGAGAGTTCTGGCAGGGAACACCCATGGGGGACACCTAGAGGACACACCTGGAGGGGACACCCTGGGGAACACTTGTCGGAGACATCTGAAGGGGACAGCTGTGGGGGACACCTAGAGGGGATGCCTGTGGGGGACGCCTATGGGGAATGCCTGTGGGAAACATCTGTGGGAGACGCTTGGCAGAGAAACCTGTATGGGACCTTGGAGAAGACACCTGGGTGTCACTCCTGGGTGGTGACCTGCTATTTCCCAGGAACTCCCCAATTCTATCCCAGGGGCCCTGGTTAGGTTCTCCTGGCTCAATCTCCGAAGGAGAAGAAAAATCACCTGAGTGCTCGACACCTAACGTCCTTGGTTTGCTCACAGCTTCCTCCTCCAGTCAACCCAACACTCACCTCAGGGCCTTCCCGGCAGCCAGTCTCCAAGGATAGCCACCCCCCACACACACCCTGCCCAGAGCGACCCAGACACGTGTTGGGAAGCCAGCCCTCCAGTCTCGCCCTGGTGCACAGCCTGGTCCCCTGCCCCACACAGTCGCAGCTTCCATCAGTCTGGGCAAAGGATGACACACAGGAAAGACTGAACAGTTAACCTCAAGCTTCCTTCCTTGATTTGCTTAATTTGCTTATGTAGTTTTTGTTTGAAGATGCTCTCTTCCCATCAAAAAAGCAAAACTCAAAGTAAGAGCTACATTTATCTCTGTGACAGGAATACAGTCCTGAGGAGTCCAGACTAGAGGCAGGCGGGGCAGGTAGCGAGCATCCAAGTCCCCACGTGGGGAGTGCAGCTCGCAGCTCGCCGTGGGAGGACTCTCACCACAGAACCTGTCTCTGCATCAGTGGTGGATTTAATTAGTCACATTAACTGGCAACTGAGGAGCAGATCCAATTAAGGGACCCTGCCATCCCTGACGTCTCGGGCCGGGAGAGCACATGTGGAATTAGAATCTGGGAAAGGGGCCATCTCCTTCGTCAAGGGAGCAAGACCCCTGGGGTTGGAAGACTGTTCTGGGCCAAAGGCCCTCTAGGCTCCTGCCAGGATGGAGAGCAGGCTGCCTCTTTGGGGATCCTGGATCCCAGAGACGGGACGCCTGGGCAGGGTGGCTTTTCCAGGAGGGCCTGATTGCTGAGCCTTGAGAGCACTTGATCTCAGGGCCCCAAGTGTGGTGTTGTTAGAGTGATTCATTTCCTCTGGTTGATGTTGAGAGGACTGGACAGCCAGCAGGCTCCAGAAGGTCAGGAGAGTAGAGACCCAGGTGGCTGATGCCAGTTAGGAAGGTAGAGACTGCAAGTGGCTGAGGACTGCAGTGCCAGGAGGAAGCGTTCAGAAAAATACTCCCTACTTAATGAGAGGGCCTGGAATGGCCTGCCCTGGCCTGGGGCTTCTTTTTCCTTTTTGCTTTTTAACTAACACATACCTCGGAGTGATGAGAAGGCTTCAGCATGTTGGGAGAGCTCCTGGCACTCATATCTACTGGGCACCACGTCCAGCATGGCTGTCCCATAGTGCAGCACAGCCCAGGTGGCTTTTGTGTGGGGCCTGCAGAGACCTCTCGCCTTGGGGTGGGGAGAAGTTGTACACACATGCTGTAGGCACTCACACGCATGAACATGTGTGATCATCAGGCTCCGCCCAGAGACGGGTGTCTTTCTGCCTTATATGTGAGTGGACCTCAAGTGTCGGCCCTCAGGGTGCATGAGGCAAGCAGAAGGCAGGTGGGCAAAGGGTGGCCCTAGGAGGTCCCTGAGAGGCGGGAGAGGCAGATTCCACTGTATCACCCCATATGTCAGCTGATGTTGATTTGTTTTCACATTTTTGAGGCCTAAGGAAGGTTTACAGACTCCTACAGGTCACTCAAAGAGCACAGGGCAGAGAACAGGACAACCAGGAGCCCTGAGGATGGACTGTGGCCCAGGAGCTTCTGCCTCTGGAGCCCATGGACATAGGGAATAGGGATGGCCAGACGTGTCTGGACAATCAGCATTTCCCAACAGCACAGAAGAAGGGCAGCTGGCACCGCCTGGTGGCAGGAGGATAGCCTGGGACTGAATGTTCTAGAATGGCCTGGGGGGTCTGGCCCTCTGGCTGACCAGTCTCCTGCCCACTGCCCTGTCCCTGTCCTGGATTTCCTTCCCCTGACCACACTCAGCCTGGGCGTTGGGCCGGGCGGGGCCAGGCCTCTTCTGGTCTCTGATTCTGAGGCTCTAAAAATGGCTCATGAGTAAATTTTAGAACATCCCAAGACAGAAAATATCTTTTTCTCATTATGAAAAGCCAAAAAGTCACCGTTGAAGAATTTCATCCATTAAAAGTTTGCATTTGGATAAACTGAGCTTCTGGGTTCCGTCCAGCCTCAGAGCTACCTGCAGCTGGGAGATGGGGCCAGAGACGACCACCTGCCCCTCAGGTACCCTGGGCAGTGCCCAGTCTGCCTCTGGGATGAAGTGGGGGAGAGCTCAGCATCAGGGCTCAGTCTCTGCCCCCAGGCCAGCTTGGAGCACCCACACACACAGGGGCTAGATGGGGCTGGGGCCGTGGGGCTCTCAGGCAACAACACGTCCAGCTTCTCTGTGGGATGAGGGTGGCCCTGACCAGCTTGAGCCTCCACAGGGCAGGGCAATGGTCCCCTCACCAACAGGGAAGTGGGTCCCCAAGGCTGTGGACAGCTGAGTGGAAGTCGCCAAGGTGCTGCCATAGGATGGGGGACGCATGATGTCTTCTGAGCACCCTGAGGTGGGGCCACCTGAGGATGCTGCTGGCATGGGCTGTGGTGAAGGCCAAGGAGGGGAGCCCAGGAGGGAGGGGGGAAGGGGGCTTAAGAGGCAGGGGGTGAGGCAAGCATGTGGGGTCTTCCTCACTATCCCAAGCTAACAATGGGGTCCACGGCCCCTGTTTGTAGGGCTGTAGGGCCAGGCTGTGAGAGCCCCTCTGGTCCTCTAGCCCACCTTCCTGCCCTGCCCTAGTGGCCCCAGATGACCTGAGGCAGCCTGGACAGCATCTAGTTCCCCCTGGCCTCCTGACTGCAGCATGAGTCCATCAGGTTGCACCCCCACCAGAGGCCTCTTCAGACGGCCCTGTGCTCCAGGTCCAGAGGCACCACAGCCACCGGACGCTGCCCAGACCCCAACTGTGGGGGCATAGCACCAGGCAGGGGAGGGAGAGTCCAGAGGGTGTATGTCTAGGTGGGGTGTGTCCAGGGGTGTGATGACCACGTGTGGGGGTGTGTCTAGGTAGGAGATGTGTTCCAGTGGGGGTATGTCTAAGTGGGGGCTGTGTCCAGGTGGGGGGTGTCCATGTTGCGATGGGTCCAGGTGGGGTGTGTCCAGGTGGAGACAGGTCCAATTTGGGGTGTGACAAGGTGGGGTGTGTCTAGGTGGGGATGGGTTCAAGCTGGGGTGTGTCCAGGTGGGGTGCGTCCAGATGGGGACAGGTCCAAGTTGGGGTGTGACAAGGTGGGGTGTGTCCAGGTGGGGATGGGTCCAAGCTGGGGTGTGTCCAGGTGGCGTGTGACCAGGTGAGGTGTTTCCAGGCTGCCCTTAGGGGCTGACATCCATGCTTGGTGACCTTACTCCAGCATAGATGAATAACATGCTTTCTTGTCATGAACTTGGACAGGAAATTCTGCTTTGACCTCAAGGGTTCTAGTTGAGCTACACGGGTGTTTGGAAAGCTGCCCAAAGTCCCCTCTATTTTCTGGGTGAGGGAAGCAGCTCCACAGGGTGCTGCAGGGCTGGGCTACAAAGCTAAGGGTGACCCTCAGCCTAAAGCCCGGGATTAATGACATGCTCAGCGAAAGGGAAAATTACATTTCTGGGATATTTTTCCAGTGTTTCACTTTGACAAATGTTTTAAAAATGTGCTGACCATTCTGTTCAGCTGTCTTTATTATGATCATTCTCCAGTCCTCTTATGACCTGGTTCCCTGGTGCAAGATGCATGGAAGGTCCCCTCATCCGGCCACAGCACCACATTCTCCCAGCTCCATCTGCACACATTGCAGGCCCAGGAGTGGGCAGTCAGCCCACCTGGGCCCCAGTGGACCTTGGCACTTACTAAGGCAGGAGAAGTCCCCTGTGAGCTCCGGGCCGCACCGGGTAGATCTGCCCTTGTGCCTCCAGAGCCTGGCTGATTCTTGGGTGCACAGGGGATGACACCTTTGGAAACTGGATGATTTCACAGCAAAAGCCTCTGGGTGACTTTCTGGGAGGCCACTGAGAGCAGAGGGGACTCTGGTGCCATCTGTCAGCATGGCAGTTGGCTGGACTCTGAGCTGCAGGGGTTCTCGTTCCACCAGTTTTGAGCAGGAGCCTGGAGCAGACAGTATCTATCACTTGTGTCCTTGTACTTTTGTCTCCACAGCTTCTCACTTCTGAAGTCAAAGGGCCCTGCATGGAGGTACTGCAGCATCCTCGTGGACCTGACTGCCCTGCTGGGGAGCTGCTGGGGCACAGGCCCTTGGGGATGCAGAGGTGTGTGTCACCCAAGGATGGTCCCAGGACTGGGGCCGAGCAGTGCTGGGTGGGGCCACTTGAAGGAGTGCTTTGGGAGCGTGATCTGAGTGCCCTGCTAGCACCAGCTCAGTCACAAAGGACAGCGGGACCAGGGGCTCAGGGCCCCCTCTCCCCAGCACTGGCCCCCTGAGTGGTGTGCAGCAGGTTCCAGCCTGACCCCTGCTCAGCTGGCTGTTGAGGACCTGAGCCTCCTCTCCTAGGTCTGCCCCTGTGCTATCCTAGTTGGAGAATGGTGTCCACTCTCACCCTCACCATAGCTCCCGTCCTGTGTCCAGGCCCCTGAGGGCTCTCCTCAGTAGCCTCCCACCCCTCCTGCCCAAGGGGCCTCTGGCCCTGCTGCCTGTGCTGCTGTCTGGTGTCTGCCACCGGAAGGCCGCTGTGGTCTCCGGCCTGCCCTAGGCCAGGGATCGAAGATTGCCAAGTCCTGCCCATGTGTCCTGAGTTGCCTCAAGCCAGCTTCAGTGTCCAGGCACTGTGCTCCTTTCTGGGGGTGCTCATGACAGCAGTTGGGTTGAGAGTCTTGAGCCACTGGCCTAGGTGGTCTCTGCCCAAATTTAAGTCCCACACTGGGTCTCCTGTGAGCTGCTGTAGTCATTAAGACCAGAATTTTTCCAGAAGATGTGGAATGCTGGTGCTGGGTGAGCTGATTGTCAGCAGGACGGAGGCTTTGCCCACAAGCAGCAAGCTCTGGGCCTTTGGCAGTCTCAGCCACTGCCCACAAATGCTGAGGGGTGACCCTATACCCAGCCTGGCCTCTGCCCACAGCAGACTGAGGACACAGACGCCAGCACCTGACAGGCTCCTTTGGTTCCATCTCAGTGGCTTCCAGCTGGGGCTGTGATTAATCACAATATGCAAATAGCTCATTTAAAAAAATTAATCATGCCAGGATGGTCTGATTCATTATTCAACAGGAGTTGTGTGCATAGAATTCTAAATGACCTGCTGAATCAAGGGTCAGGATGACTGTTCAGGATGAAAGACCCATCGTTACCAAGACACCCCACACCTCTGCTAGCTCTGGTGCCCGCTTTGTACGCTGGTGTTTGGGGTTTCCTTGGTTTTGTTGCAACTTGACGCAGGCCTTGTGGGCTTCCAGGGCATAGGGGAGCCTGGATCCTCCTTACTCAGGGTGGCCAGGCAGCTAGATGAGACGGAGGCAGCCACAGACCACCCACTGCTGGGCCTCTCTGCAGGCAGGCTTCCTTCTGAGAAGGCTGACACAGAGCCCTGGTGCAGCCCAGCCAGTGGGCCCTTAGGCCTGGGTGTGCCAGCCTGGATGGGTCCCCCTGGCACGATCTCAGGGCCCCAGAAGGGAGCCTCTGCAGCACCCACTCATCCCAAACCCTGGGATCTGCCTGGGCAGCAGCCCTGCCAGGGATTGTGTGGCTTGGCCCTCAGGACGTCCGGCAGAGTAGCCCACTGTCCCTTGAACCTCACCCAAGGGTCGAATGTGATTTCATAAGGCCAGAAGAGAATCATGAGAGCCCTTCCCTGGGGGGTCTCAGTGGGCATTATGTGATGTGTGGTAACCAGGTGCAGGTGTATGAGGTGAGAGGCCTGGCAGAGGAAGGAGCTGGCCCAGGATGGGGACATGTAAGTTCTGACTTCAGCTGTGGGCCGGCCTGGCCTGTGGTGGGATGAGGAATATGGATGACAGTGGATAGTCATGGCTACCTCCCTCCACCCAGCCCCCAGGACCTGAGCGAGGGAGGGGATGCCCACTCTGTCCAAGGTAGAGCCTTTCTTTCCCACCACTTGGTCCTTTTCAGAAGAGACAGAGAGCTGAACATCCTAATTAGGCATGCAACCTGAGACTGACCACCAGTCTGACTTTGAGCAGTGCCTTGGGGATGAGGCCCTAGTGGGGTGGGGGATTCCTCTCTCCAGTGCACTTGCCTGTCCCTCCACTGCCCAGGTGCCTCCCAAGCTGCTCTTGGGTGACTCCTATGGCTGCTAGCGTGTTTGTACTAACCAGACCAATGCTGCCTTGCCTCTGATACAACAGGTTGCTCTGTGACCCCAGTACCTGCCACCCATGAACAGGGACTGGACCCAGAGGGCTACTGGGAGCAAAGCATGGCCACAAGCTTGCAGAGACCCAAGCTGTCTACAGAAGGGTACAGAGGTTTCCCCTGGTGACACAAAGTCAGTGAGAAAAGATGGAGCTCCAGGGGCACCAGCTGCTTTCTGAGTTGGTCGGGGTGCTCACAGGCTGTGGGGTTCAGCTGGACAAGCACTGTGTGGCTCGTGCCCCCAGGGCTTCTAGCATGGGGTAAGCAGTCCAGAGCCTCAACCCTAAATGTGTGGGTACTGCGAGGTTTGACTGCCATGGAGGAGCTGGGGGATGGAAGGAGCCTCCACAGGAACCTTGCACCCCATCCGGCTGTCCTGGCAGGGCCATGGCTCCCCTCTGATCTCATCCTTCACGGCTCACAGGGGCATGATGACCTCAGTCAAGCTGTAGGCAGTGTTGTACTCCTGTCCCTCAGACCCCTCCACGCCCTCTCCCCGGCCTCGGGGGTCTGGGCCTGGCCCGGGCAACTATACCGCTTTAGAAAGCGTTTCTCCTTAAGTTCAGGGACAGCAGTTTTCTCTCTTACTCCCACAGATTCCAGGTTGCTTCCAAGAAGCTGAAGGCTTCAATGGCGGGCACTGCAGGGACATGACTGACCACTTCCCCAGCTGCCCCTCTGGCTGCTTGACCCAGTGGGAGGGTGTGCACTCGCTCCTTCCAGGGAGGCCATGTCATCCACCCCTGACCCAAATCCTTCCCACCAGCCCACATAGGGCACAGGTCTGGGGAACACACGTCACAGCAGGGGGCGGCTTGGGGGCCATGGCTGAGGAGTTGGCAAAGGTCACCACCCTCCTTCTGCACATGGCCAGGCTCTGTGTCCTATTCTGCCTGGTCCCTGAGGGCACGGGCCAAGCTCCAGACCCATAGTAGCCTCTCCAGGTCACTGCCCCCACAGGGGACCCTTTGGCGGGAGTGGGTCTGGGTGAGGGACACTGCAGGAACCCTGGCCACTCTGCTCTGTTGCCCTCTGTACTGGAACCAGCTCCTGCCCCTGAGCTGGTTTTACAGATGGCCAGTTGTGACTTCAATGTCCCACTTGTTCCCAACACCTGCACCTCTGGGTGGTCCTGATCTTCAGGATGGGGGCTGCTGGCACCCCGGAAGGGTTTGGCAGCTCCTGCCCCACCTGAGACCAGGGCGAGCAATGGATGGATCACTCGGGGACCCCCACGGGGTGCTGGGGAGTCACTGTGGGTGCCTCAGATGCCCTCCCTGGGCTTCTAATGGACCCAAATGAGCACATAGTGCTGGAGAATAGGCCAGGGAGGCCTCTCTTGGGTGAGACCTTAACCTAAGCCCTGAGGAATGGAGGTACATCCATGCTGTACCCCATACAGGGAGAGGTGTCCTTGCTGTACCCCACACAAGGAAGTGTGTCCATGCTGTATCCCACAAAAGGATGGGTGGCCATGCTGTACCCCACACAAGGATGGGTATCCATGCTGTACCCCCATTCAAGAAGCAGTTGTCCACACTGTACCCCTAACCAGGAGAGGTGTGTCCTTATTGCATTCTAGAACCAGATAGGGCACCTTTTCCAGGCACAGGGAAGAGCTGGAGGGAGGGCAGGTGTGGCCAGGCTGGGTCACCCAGGAGTGGAGGCCATATCTGAGCTGAGAGCCTTGGGGGCCAGGAGCTGGGCTGAGGTGTGGGGTCCTGAAGTAGCCCAGGGCCTCCTTTGAGGGTGGGCACTGCAGTAGCTGGCCGGTCCCACTGTCCTGTGCAGTCTCAGCACCACCAGGCCCAAGTTCTTTGGGGTGGGGGAGAAAGGAAGCAGTGCAGGGACCCAGTGACCCCTTGCAGGCCAAGGCGAGTCTCTTGCCTCCAACTCTCCCCTCTGCTGTCTCCACTTCCCGGCGGGACAGAGCTTCCTGCCTCTCCCAGCTCTAGATGAAGAAGAGTGTGTAACAGTTACACAAGAGTGGCCAATTCCAGCCTTGGTCCTCAGTGGAAGGGGGATGGCTTCTGACACTCATCTAGTAATGAGGCCCGGGAGCTCCTGGTTCAAGGCAGACAAAGACAGCATGGACACCGATTCCCGATGATCTGCTCTCCTGAAGCCGTTAATTGCAAACGCCCCCTGGGCTCTGGACTCAGCCTCCCCAGCCATGACCCCAGAAGACAGTGCAAGCCTTCTTGGCATTCTTCCGCCAGTTCTGCCGTGAGCTCAGGCCTCAGAGGACCTGCAAAGCTCGGTTGCTGCTCCTCAAAGGCAGCTTCTAGAGTTGGCCTCGTGGCCCTCACCAGCAATGCTCTATAGTCTCGAATCCCCGGCCTTCAAATGCCAGCAGGACCTGCAGGCTTTTGATGTGCACTCCGGAAATAAAACCAAGCCACTCCGAGGGACGCATCTGCCTTCCCTTTGATCGCTGCACGGTGACAGGCGCCCTTGGCTTTGGTTACAAAGTACAGAAATTTTGAACAAACCTTATGTTGTTAAAGCAGGAGAATCAAGAGACTCACATTTACTGGTGCTGGCTTCACCATGCGGGAGCCTCTGTGCAGGAATACCACGAGGGTCTGGATACCAGATGATGGGCTTTTAAAGTTTTACTTTTAACTGCAACGTCCACACCCAGGAGATGGGAGCCCAGGACTTGACGGAAGGATGGACTTCTTCATGTCTAACTGAGAAAAGACTTTCAAACGCTGGCTTTGAGTGGCTCCTCCTGCATCTCCCAGACCTACCGCCAGGGTGCCATGCCTGGTGTGACAATAGTGTGTCTGTTGGAAAAGGCTGACACACCAGATGCATTGGCATGGGGCAGCGTGGCCAGCTGGGAGCCAGTTCCTGACCCGTGGGATGGCCACACACTGGGGCTGACCAGCGGCATCAGAGGACTCCTATGGGTCCTGCACTGGGAACGGAACAGATATGGTCTGGCCACATGGTGCACACTGTCCGCCTATTTGGGGGCCCCCAAGTCAGACAGAAGAGAAGTGTGGGTCACTACTTCCTGAAGCCTCTGCCATCCAGGCCTGCACCCCAGGAAGCAGGCCTGGCACTTGGATCACAGCCTGTCTCAATATCGTCTCACACAAGTCTTGTGGCAGAAAAAAGGGGCAACCCTGGTCTGTGGGTTCATTTGGATTTGCTGATGTTTTATTCAGGATGCTCCATTGTTCCTGAAGGCCCTGAACCCACAGTGATTCACCACTAAGCCCCTATAACAGGGAGCCACCTGAGCACCCTACCCTCTTGTACCCCCATCCTCCTGTGCTCCCCCATCCCCGCTGCATGCAGAATCAGCTCCTCCCAAAACAGCCAATGAGAAGGGTGTTTGGCCCAATTCCCTGGGGTAAGGTGGAGCAGTGAGGTGAAAGCACTCAGTTAAGAGGGCCACCCTGCCCATAGCCCTGCCTGAGCCCCAGGGAAGAGAAATGCAGCAGGGCACAGCAGGACTCAGCCTCCAATCTGTGTAAGCCACAGGCCTCTCACAGACGTTTCCATCCCTCCCAGCCACTCTGTGGTTTGGTTGGTACCTGGTCAACCTGAGGTGTCCTCAGGACACCTAGGACCCTGACCCCTTGCATGGGCCCCAGTATCTGCCCTGCAGAAGACTGCAGGTGCCCTCTGGCAGGACACAGCCGAGGTCAGCCTCCTGCCGCATGCAAGCTAGTTGGCAGCTGTGTTGCCCCAAGCCTGGGACAGCATGGGTCAGCACTCTCCAGTAATGGGGCAGCCCTGCAGGTGGTCATATCCCCTGCCAGGGAAATGACATGTCCACAGGGTGCTGCTGAGAGGCTCTTGAATTGTTTGTGCAAAGTTCTAGCAGGAGGCAGAGGGGCCGGCATTGGGCAAGATGGCCATGGAAGCTCTGAGCAGCCCTGCTCCATCCTGGGAAGGAGCTGCACAAAGGTCCCACCCCTAGGAGGCCTCGACCAGCCCTGCCACCCTGCTACTCACACCCCTTGTCACCCACTAGAGTTTCCTACCTGTAGCAAGGGACCCACCATCCATCTTTTTACTTATACGTTTATTCACCCATCTATCCACTCCATCACCATCCACACATCACCCATCCATCCACCCATCTCTCATCTACCCACCCATCAACCCATCCACCCATCCACTCACCCACCCATCCACCATTTATCCATCCACTCATTCATCCATCCATCATTACCCATGCAACTACTTATCCATCCACCCATCCATCTATCTACCCACCCAATCATCTACTCATCCACCCATCTACCTGCCCATCTGTCCATTCATTCATCAACCTGTTATTCATTCATCTACCCATCCATCCATGAATCTTTTCACCCACACATTTATCCATCCAGCCATCCACTTACACTTCCATTCCGTCTCCACTAACCACTCATCCATCTGTCCATCTACTCACACATCCATCCATCCACCCATGGGTCTGTTCATCCTGCTATTAATTCAACCGACAAACTGAACCCCTGACTACAAGGCAATAAGGTTCAGAGAAAAAACAAGCGCTACTCTTATCCTCCAGAATCACCAACTCAGGGCACTGCTCTAACACTGGCTTAGAGAAACGTCAGTGCAGGAGGGAGAAGGTGCTGTGGACATGAGAAGCCCCTGTGTCTAGGGGAAGGGGCTGGCATGGTGGGCAGAAAGGAGGGCCCCAGGTTCAAGAGGACACCCAGGCTGGTCCTGTGACCTGTGCTTATCCTGACTACTGGCCAATCAGTAATGAAAACAAACAACCCCAAACCAAAACATCTGCAGTTTACTTTTCAAATGATGAATTTGGTGGAACCCCAAAGACTGCTGGGCTTGCTTGACCCCGAATAGCCTCCTCAGGGCTGGTGTCTGCACCATGAGCTCAGCTTGCTCTGCTGGCCTGAAGGATGCTCGGGAGTTGGGTGAGACAACACTCACACAAGCTAAGCAAAGCAACTCTGATGCCTACAAACAGGCAGTGGGGGATTACAGAAGCCCAGACTCATGGCAAATCCCCCCAAGGCTCAGGAAAGCTGCCCAGGGTGGACAGAGCCATGTCCACACCTGCCCTGTCACAAACCCAAACCTGTAGCTCTGGGTTTCCTACCTGGGGAAATTTTACTCGCTGGTGAAGTGTTACAGGAGGGACAGGGACTAGCACTTGGGCTTTGGGGCAGCCCCCTCTCTGGATGGTGACTGGCATGTGATGGTTGTTTTCAGAAGTCCAAGGCTGCACCCTGCCATGTGTGGCTCTGTGTTACCACGGACAAGGGATACTGTACTGACTTTTCTGGCCAGCATATTAGATCATTAATAAATGTAAGCCTAGGCTTCAACCACTTACTCTAAAAAAGTAAAACATTAGGGTCTTAAAAGGCAAGGCTATCTAGGAAATGAGAAGTAGTCTGTAATTGTCAAGTTGCAAGACATATTGCAAGGCAGCTGGGCATGGGCTAAGGTGGCCCTGCTACCTGCAGGTGGGTGACAGACCCTGCCTGCTCCTGAGGTCCCTCTACCCCAGCCCTGGGCTTGCCTTTAATGCTGTGGGGAGGGCAGTGGTGGGCCACAGGGGTCTGGCCCACTGAGGAGCCACTGAGGAGCCAGGGATCCTGCAGACAGACGATACCACGCCCCAGCCCACCTTGGGCTGAGCTTCTCCTGGCCTGTCAGGTATCTAGGTGGGCAGGAGCACTGTGACCCAAGAGGGTCAGTCCAACAGAGCTGCACCTCTGGGCGTTCCTACTTCTGAGTGACCCAGGTTTTCCCCGTCTCACACCACCCACAGAGGGGACGCACACTGGGCCCACCACTGCTCCTGGGGAACTGCTCCCCCTGAAGCCCTAGGGCTGATCAGAACCATCCTTCAGCAGCCCTTTCCCCTGACCCCCACCCCTGTATCTCCCTCCACACGCCTCTGGGGCACTTGTTGTGTACCAGGGCTGCAGGCCATGTCTCTGCAAATGGGAGCTGGGGTCAAACCTTTAGCAGCCGTGACCCTGCTTCCTGGCCACCGTGAGCTCTCGAGCAGCCACCTCTCTGCAGACTGCTGGCCCATGACCCCCTGGTGGATGCCAGTCCTCTCCTGGGACAGGCCTGGGCAGGTGGCAGGGAGGCCAGATGAGCAGAGCTGCCTCCTGACTGGGCTCTCGTGAGATGTGCGTGGCTTTTCCCAAGATCAGTTGTCACCCTGGTACTCATCAGATGACCCCTAATGCCCAGCGTCTGTGAGAAACCTAAGATCTACAGACATCAGGTGACAGATTGGGGATGGAAAGAGGTTGAGGGGCTGCAGGGGGTGGGAGAGAGTTACGGTTTCTGGACAAGACAGCTGGAAAGGGTCCTGAGGCAAAATGAGTATTGGATGGGTGTGACCTAGTTAACCTTAGTTAGCACTAGCTAGCCCTAGTTAGCTCTAGTTAACACTATTCAGCCCTAGTTAACAGCACAAAATGTGACTTCTTGCCTGGGACCCACATTCTCTGGCTCCTGAGTGACCCCCCATAGACAGATGAGGACCCCAGCACAGAGCAGTGCACACTGTGGGTGCCACCACCAGGCCGAGACTAACGGACCGCCATACTATCGCTAGTAAAACAACAGCTAGTAATTATTGATACAGAGTAGAGAAATTGGATTTACGTGGCAACTGAGGTAGTTCAGCAGCAATGAGACCAGACAGCCCACCGAAGGCCTGGAGGGGCAGTGGGGACCCCGACAGATACCACAGGAGAAATCAGGGTGAAAGTGCTTAAGTGGGTCCCCTGCTATTTTCAGGGTCTCCTCTCACTCTCTAGGGAACCCTTCTCCATTCTCTGCTCTCCTTTGCTCGTTTCCTTCACTTTAAATAAACTCTGCTTCTATTCCGCTGTGGTGGAGCCCAGCTGCCTCTCTCCTCTCCCCCAGTTTCTTGCTGTCCCCTTGACTCAGCCCAATTTGCTGGTACCGCTGTATGACCCAAGCCAGGTCCACTGAACAGTGCAGGGGTGAGCTCTCACCTCCGACAGGGGCTAATTTAGAAAAACATCCATGACCTTCATATCTGGCTGATCACCTATCCACATTGTACAGAAGCAAGAGGCTGAATTTGAGAGCCCTGTGATCCCAAGCCAGGCTGGGCTGCTCAGCTGGGCTCTTGTGGCAGGAAAGGATAGGTAAAAACAGCACAGCTGTGAACATCTGACCTGCAGGGTGTCCACCCAAGTTGGACGCTGTGCGGGATCCCCTCCTGAGCTCCTCTAGGCCCAATCCATCCCCAGACTATGCCCACACAGAGGCACCCCAGCTCCCACTCTCATAGAGAACCAGCAGCTGCTTTCAGACACGGAGGAGTGAGAGCCTTCGCGGCTGGCGAGGGTGGATGCAGTGACATTTCCTTGTTATTTGAAAGCAATTGAGATGCTCGGGGTGGAGCTTTAAATGGGACTTGTGCTCCCTGGAGACAAAGGAGCATATTTCAAGTTTCACTAGAGGCAGCTAGTGTTTAATCCATGGAGGAAAAAAATCAAACACAGAACAAATGAGGCCACTTCCAAACTGCTTGCTGACCCTTGAGGAAAAGAAGATGCTCTGAGAACACATGCAGATGGCCAGGGACCCACACGGGCCCTTTGCCAGCCAGGCAGACACCACCCAGACCAAGCAGTCATGTCTGACCCATACGCCCCTCTGCAAAGCACCGGACCCCGGTCAGAAGGACTGCCTGCCATGCAACCCCCTGAAAACCTCTGCCTGGGAAACTCTTTCTTACAGGGAACTGTGTTTTCTGGCTCATAGGAGAAGACGTGTTAGCAGCAGGCGAGGTGGTCAGACAGGGGGTCTCATCAGCCTCGGCTCCAGGCACACCCAGTCAGCTTACACGCGATCAGGCCTCAACTCAGGCACATCTGGTCAGCTCACATGTTGTCGGCTCATACACGGTCGGGCCTTGGCTCCGGCACACCCATATGGCATGGTCAATTGCAGCATCTTTCTGCATTGCGATGAGCAAGGCCACCTGTTCCAGCTCGAGCACGGCATACTCCTCTTTCCTCAGCAAGGCCGGTGGCCTGGACCTGGAAGCAGCAAGGGCTCTTCTCAGCAGATGGGTCTGCTGCCCTCCCCTGTGCCTGTTCACACTGCAGCTTGGACACTGCCCACGTGGTCACTGGGGCGCGAGGCCTAGGCCAAGGCAGGAGTGGCCCCAGGGCCCTGGGTGGCGGCTCTGATACCTGAGGCTTCCTCTGCAAGGCTCACTTGAGGCACCAGGTTGTTCTGGGACGGCAGGATGGTGCGTGTGTTTCCGTGGGTGCATCTGTGTGTCACAGCTGCCAGGTGTTACCCAGACTCTTGCTGTGGTCACAGCAGTTTTACCCACTTTCTGTTTTGGTCTAGAGGTGCTGTAGAAGTTTCTGTCGGGCCTGCACTGTGGATATGGATGATCGTTTCCAGACCCTGATAGAATCTGGCCACAGAAGCAGACGGTGCTGACCTTGATGCCCCCGAGGCCTGGGCAGTAGCTTTTGCACCTTCCCTTGTGAGCGATGAGGCTGAACCATGTTTGTAAAATGTACCTGGTCCGGGAGAGACCACAGGGGAGCCAGAGCTATAGCTGGACAGACACCTGCCGAGCAGGGATCAGGGCTGTTTGGAGACACATGGCCTGAGGCCGGCAGATGCCTGAGAGCTTCCCCTGAGCAGCAACAACAGGCCAGCAGATTCCTTCTAAGTAAATTGCTGCCCAAAGGGCTCATGCAGCTGGTCTTATGGGGGGACTAGAGGGAGGAGGGAGGAAGGCAGCAGAAAACCACCCTCCCCACGCCCAGAGGAGGCTCAGCAAAGGGCTGGTCAGCTGAAAGGATTTCTGAAGTTTACACTTCAGATGTTTTTAGCTTCTGGAAACCCAAGGTTGCCCAGATGACAACTGTGTCTCTACATTTGTAGGTGACACTCAGAGCCCAGGTCTTTGGCAGCCTGGGCCAATTTGGTTGTGAGCTCCCCTCACCCCCCAGCACTGGGAACCGTGACCCTGAGACAAGTTTGATGCCTGTGGCATGTGGTCCCTGAGCCAGAAGCCTCCAGACCCCTCTCACGCACCTGTTACAGCTCCTCACAGTGTCACCGCGGTGCCGTGGGGGCCTGTCTGCTCTGACCCTGTACTCTCAGGGGGCAACAGTGTAAGAGAGGTGCTGTCCATACAGTCTAGGGAGGGTTCAGGATTGGATGGGACCATGCCCTGGAATGCTCCTGGGAGAGCCCAGCCCTAGACAAGGGCCTCCTCAGCCTCTGGCCAGTCTCGAGATGGGTCTCACAAGCTGCTCTGGTCACTTGGTGTGGAGGATGGCTGCTTGCCCTCCTGGCACCCCATGTAGTGATGCTGCCTCTGGGGGCTGCACCCACACCAGGCATCTGGAGCAGCCTCGCTGGGACAGCACCTCCTGGTCTGAGTCTTGGTATTGCCTCTGTGATGCCGCTCCTGGCTCTGGGCAGCCCCAGGATGCTGGGCTATGGCCATGCAAGTGGGCAGAATGGATATGTTTTGGAGGCCCCACCCCCACCCCAGTGGCTCCATCCCAGCTCTGACTCCTATAATGGATGTGTACCAGAGTGGGGTCGGCTGGGAAGATCACAGCTGCTCAAACTGGGAGCAGGCCACTGGCCAGGGCAGCCCTTGCTAAGTCAGTATCCACCTAAGTGGCTGGAACAAGAGCATTAGATGCCATAGGGGACACAGCACTAGGGGAGCTGGCTCACTTCCTTGTTTTAAGATGAAGGTTCTAAGTTCCAGAAGGTGCCTGAGACCAGCACAGCCCTGGCAGTGCCCTTGCTCTGACTCTACCATGACTGGGCTCTTCTGAGGGCTGGTATTTAAGCCTGACACCCTCCACAGGAGTCAAGGCATGTGAGGGTCCCAGCTGTTGTCCACCCTGTGGTGCAGGCTGGTGTTCTGGGGCAGCCCTGCCTGGGGCAGTGGCTGATGACTCCCAGATCTGGTGCTCCATACAGAGACACCTGCACGGGGCACAGCCCTCTCTCCATGAATGAGGTGGAGACTCTGATCCCTCACAAGGCCATTCCTCTGGCTCTGGAGATGCAGAGAGGACGTTGTCCGAAGACTTCACTTTTGGCTGGCACTTCTGCTATGGACTTATACCCTGGATGCATGTTGCAGTGTGTACCCTGCCAGAGGCACCACCTCAGATTCTGCATTGAGGATTTGGGGACACCAGGCCCATCTCGGGATGAGGTGCCCCGTCTGTGGACATGCCCCCTATGTCCAGATGCACCTAACAAGGTGTCTGGTGCCTGCCCTGCTCCCCAGTGGGCAGGAGGAGGGGCTCAGGCCACGCAACTCCACCTGGGCCACATCCCTCTCAGACCTGGCTCAGACGGTGGCTGTGTGAACCAGGAGTGTTCAGGGCTCTCACTGGCCCCTGTCCCCACAAGGACACTGCTGCTGTCTCCAGGACCCCCAATCCCCAACTGGACAGAGCTTGTGGGTATGTAGAAGAGAGGGCCAGGCACCTCCCCGCCGAGACCTCCCACCTGCAAACCAGCGTGGATGACAGCACCCGAGCACAGAAGGTGCTGGACGGAATCTCAGGGGTGTGTGTGGTGCACATTTATTTCACATCGAAGTAAAACATTTCAAACCCAAGACAGCCTTCACCTTTATCTAAATCTGGAAAGATGTATTTTTTCATTTGTTCAGAAAGCGCCTTGCCGCGCAGCCTGGCTGTCTTTGGATATTAAACCATCAGAAGGAAATTCCAGCCTCACTGCTCAATAAGCTGCACTGAACAAAAGAGAAACCACAGAGTCTCTTTATAGATTTTACAAAAGCAAAATGTTATTTTTCAGTATAGAAAAATCCTTTTCCTCTCAAAAATATACTCTGTATAAAATTTTGGTGCTAGGGATCGGATCAGCCTGTATGTTTCCTCCCAGAGCAAGACTACAGGAGCTTGACAGCCCCACAGCCACTGGACAGCACCCAGCTCCTCCAGGTCCTCAGCTCTTGTGAAGGGTGAGCGACTGTGATGCCCACCCGTTGGCAGGAGGTGTGTCAGGAGTGTCCCAGGACCTGGCGCCTCCCTGGCCCTTGGTGCCAGCCTACCCTCTAGGAGCAAGGCAGCTGCCACAGGCAATGGGGCCCCACCTGGCAGCTCAACCCTGCCTGTATGGCGGTTCCCACGGAGCCTGTGGGCTTGGAGCAGCAGCCCTGGTCCCGGTTAGCACCTGTACCCAGAGGCCATTGCCACAAACACAGGTGGCTTGTTCCTGCCGGAACATGGAGCAGCTCAGAGAGAATGTGCCAGGAAGTGTGGGGACACAGCCATCTTCTGGGGAGTGTGGTCCTGACTGTCAGGGGTCTGTGGTCACAGCCGGGTTCCCAGGCCTCTCTATGCCTTGGAAGGGGCCAGGCAGCATGACCGGGAGCTCTGCCAGTGCCTCGCAGGAGACGGTGGGGGTGGTTGTGCCGCAGCAATGTCCTGGTCCATTTTTAGCTCTTTTCCTGTTATCTGGATGGAGAGATATGATCGCAAATAATCTGAGGACAAAGGAGGCAGAAGGACTAGGCTTCTCGAGGCTCTTTGTGGATCAGATGATCTAAGAAGGCAGCTTCTTGTTCAGTGGAAAGTTGTGAGGACATGGGTACCCCGAGCTGGGCTGGGAAGGACAGGAACATGTTTGCTCTCAGGGTGCCCGAAACAAGCCATTGGGAAGGTCCCTGTGACCTGCCTCTCCCCAGTTACTAGTCCTGGTTCCTGGACACCAGTGAGGAACCCAGATTGTCCTGGGGGTCCTTGGGCTTTGCACATCATTGCTCTAATCAGGTTTCCAAAAATGAGGCAATTCTGGGAGTTCCTGGGAGGAGGCTTCTGGGGAAGGCTTTAGGGTACCTGTCAGTCTTGTGGCCCAGGTGAGGCTGCCCTGCTCACCTGGAGGCCCCGAGCTCTGTCCTGCCCAGGCCCTGCAGCAGGAGGTATGGCGGGACCCAGGTTGGGCTACAGTGCTTAGCTCAGGCCTTGGGGAAAGGCCTTGTCCAACACCGGCCAGTGTTCCACAAGGGTACAGACCACAGTAAAATGAACCCCTACAATTCCACAGTGGAGAGGCCAAGCCCACTGGGAAGGCTGGCAGCCTGGGCAGTCGGCAGAGCCTGCTCGGCTATCTAGCCTGTGCCCACCGGCCCTGAGCCCGGGGCCTGGATGTCCTGACACTGCTGAGGAGGTTGCTCCAGGCTTAAATTCTGACAGCAGGACAGGCTCTTCCCCAGCGGCTGACCTGGGTGCTCCTGGGTGAGCGTTGGAGCGCAGCCACTGCACACACACAAGGCCAGGAGGCAGTGGCTGTGTGCTGGTCTATCCAGTCTTCCTGTGGTCAGGAGGTTGCAGTTGTGTGCTGGGCTGTCCAGTCCTCCTGTGGTCAGGAGGTTGCAGTTGTGTGCTGGGCTGTCCAGTCCTCCTGTGGTCAGGAGGTTGCAGTTGTGTGCTGGGCTGTCCAGTCCTCCTGTGGTCAGGAGGCTGTGGCTGTGGGCTGGGCTGTCCAGTCTTCCTGTGGTCAGAGGCTGCGGCTGTGTATGGGGCTGTCCAATCCTCCTGTGGTCAGGAGGCTGTAGCTGTGTGCTGGGCTATCCAGTCCTCCTGTGGTCAGGAGGCTGTGGCTGTGGGCTGGGCTGTCCAATCTTCTTGTGGTCAGGAGGCTGTGGCTGTGTGCTGGGCTGTCCAGTATTCCTGTAGTCAGGAGGCTATGGCTATGTGCTGGGCTGTCCAGTTCTCCTGGGGTTTGGAGGCTGCAACTGTTTTCTGGGCTGTCTAATTTTCCTGGGGTCGGGAGGCTGTGGCTGTGTACTGGGCTGTCAAGTCCTCCTAGGGTTGGGGAGCCCCAGGTCTCCGGCCCCCTGGGCAACCAGCCCTGCTGCCTCGTAGCTTCAGAGATCGTGCCTCCCTGGCTCCCGATCAGGAGCTCAGCCTCTGTGGGGCGCACCCGTCTGCTTCAGTGTCCTCACTACTCCCAGCCCAGTGCAAGGGGCGGCCTGTGCTGAGTATTTAGCACAGTTGAGGGAAGACAAAAACCTCAGTTTTTGTTTTCATTTTTCTAAAAAGAAAATCCAAATACTCTTGTCCCTGGTTAGAAAAACCCTCCCAGGGTGCCCATCCCCTCCAAGGTTTGTCCAAAGTGCCTGTTCGCATTTCACATATCAAGGCAGCCTCGGGGTCAGCGTCCTGGGCTGTCCATTCCTCGTGGGGACTGCTGGGCCCCTCGCCCCCTCTAGGGAACTGGCGTCTGTCACCACAGGGTCCAACTCGGAATATGATGCGCTGGTTTAATTAAGCAGAAAAATTCCCACTTTGGCTTTTCAGTAAATATCTCATTAGCAGTAGTGACAGTGTTGACTGTACTTTGTGCTGACGTGCTTTCTGATTTTTTGCCCCCCGCCCCCAGGGAGTGCTAAGAAGAAGAGCCCCACACTTCGTGCACACTCCCAGGCTCGGAGCTAATGTAGAGGCCATGGCCTCCACCCGGCAGAACCTGCCCCACCAGGAGGACAAGAGAGTTGGAAAAACCACGACAGTGGACAGAAAGCTGTGAAGAACCCGCCCTGTCACCCAGCACTGTCCTTGCCCATCAGCTACAAGGCCTCAGATGAGCTGAGTCCACAGGGGATATCCCGGAATTCCTTCCCCCAGAGCCTGGTGGTGGGGCGTGGACTCCCCCAGAATTGAGTTTCAG
Source organism: Perodicticus potto (assembly GCA_963574655.1). Classification (NCBI taxonomy): domain Eukaryota; kingdom Metazoa; phylum Chordata; class Mammalia; order Primates; family Lorisidae; genus Perodicticus; species Perodicticus potto. Next base: position 4,021 of record CAUYRH010115848.1, on the reverse strand, counting down.
CCCTAATAAGGGGCTAGGCCCAGAGCACCTGGCCCTCTCCACATGGTACAACCCCTGGGTCCCATCCCTGGGGGCCTCTCAGGCTCAAGCCACAGGTGAACGCACCATCCCACAGCCACGTGAAGCTGATTCACAACCTTTGGCCTGGGCAGCAGGACACCTCTTGTGGCTTAAGGCTGCTGACTGCAATTTCAAGCAGAAAGTGGGTTTCTAGACCCAGGGTGCCCTGCTGCAGTGGATTCCCTGCCAAAGCCACATGTGGGTACAGGCCTCAGGCCTCTGTGTCCAGGGCCCAGATTTGGAGCTGGGGCACTTTCTTGCTTGATCCTTTGGGATCTTGGGTGCGTCCAGCTTGGAGCAGAGCCCAAGACTCTGTTCGGGACACAGTGGGCTCGGGCAGGGGCCTCTGAGGCTTCCTCCTTTCATGCCATGGGAGTCCTCCTGGTCTAAGCACAAATGCCTAAACGACCACAGCTGGCCTGACTCTAGAGACAAGTCCAGCATCTGCTCAAGTGTGGCCACAGACACCTGGAAGGCTCATGTGACAAAGAGAAGCTATTTTAACCCGGTGCACATTAGAAAAAACAGAACCAAACTCTAGAGGAGAAAAACTGCTGATAAGTCAAGAGAAAGAGGAAAATGGTGAACACGTATTTCTTAAATGTGAGTGTGCTTCTTCCTTTTTAAGCCTGCTGTGGTATTTTCATTTTTTTCTTTTTGATGAAAAGCGTTCAGTTGCCTGTCTTTCTCCACAATTCCTGATTTCGGGAAATGGAACTGCTGTCTTACTGTGATTACGGACGATTCTTTAGTCTAATTACAATTTGCCTGTCTTTGTTTCCCAAGAGCCACCTCACAGCTCGCAGGGCACACAGCTGACTGCCGAGCACCCTGAGCCCCGCCAGCCTCACCAGCTTCTTCTGCAGTTAGCCTTGACTATGCTGCCACTGGGCCCAAGGGGTTTTCTCCTCTGGGACGCTGTTCCTCTGGCTTGCTCAGTTGTCTGGGTCACTCTCGCTTGAGGTCCTTGGGCTTCTGCCTGGTAGAGGCCCCTGGGGTAGGACTAAGGCATGGGGGCCCCAGGGCAGAGCAAGAAGCCAATGCTCAGCCCTCTCCTATTCTGAGCTTGACCTTGGAGGAATTCTCCAGGCTGCTATTGACAGTGAACCAGGCCCCCACTTCTAGCACCCACATTGTGGACACTTGGGGCCCTTGGCTAAGTCACTCTAGCTGCGACTCACTCCACTGGAGTTTCTCACGGCTGGTTCTCAGGACCAGCAGCATCTGGACACCCAGACTGATCCAGATTCTCTGGGCTGGGGACCTGCTGACTGTGCCCAGCATGAGGCCCCCAGGGCTCTGGAGTGGCTCAGGCTCGAGGGGAGCTCTGGACAGTCTTGGGTCAGGTCGTCATGCTTGCTGGTGTCTCCGCATTATCACCCTCTCCAGACTTCCAGATGGCCTGTGTGAAAACCACACACAAAGCACCCCGAGTGACGAGCCCACCCTCCACTTTCCTCTTTAACATGGTGGTCACGGGGCTGTCCTGCGAGTCCTGGGCACTGACTGAAGCCACGCACAGAATACCTGCCGCAGTGGGCTGACAAGAATGCCGCTAACAGGGACCTGTGCTAGCCGGAACACAGAGAGGGGTCTCTCCGCAGAAGTGGTGTCTCCCGGGGAGGTGTGCGAGCCAGGGTCACCGTGTGCTGGGGGGGTAGGTCACACTGCCGCTGTGGTTCAATGACCTGTGGTTATAAGAGTCAACATGAGGGCAACGCCAGCCTGAGCTGCACAGGCACACGTGGGGCACTGTCTGTGTGAGGTTGTGGTCATTGCAGCCGTGTGCTTGTACCCATCACAGTTTCGTGCATCAGAGCCTCAGTGGTGCTCCTGTCTGTAGGCCTGACATAGCGACTCTGTTTAGATTCTGACAATGTCCGCACATGACCCGTCTTGTCATTCATTTGTCTCTGATCACTCCTGACATTGAACTGAAAGGACCAAAGTGGATTAAAGAAGGTACTCAAACCCCGAAGAATAAGAAGGGCTGAGAGGCACCGACAGCTGTAGTCAGAGAGGGCAGGCCCTGACCAGGCCACACTGGGCAAGGATATGTCAGCAGGGAGGGCCCGGGATGTGGGCAGTGCTGTAGCCTGGAAGGCTCGGGGTCTGGACACACCTGCACCTACACAGGCAGGACTAAGTAGGAAGGCGGACGTTTGGGGAAGGACCGCTGTGGCCAGGCTGACATCCCCACTCAGGGACGGGGGGCTTAAGGAAAGGAGCCTGTGCACAGCTGTGTCTGTGGCCCGCGACCCTGAAACCAGCCTATATCTCTACGCCCCACCACAGGGTGCAGTGTGGGACTTGTAGATGAGAGTGGAAAACGAGGTCCACAGGGCGTTTGGGGAAAGCCTTCAATGTGAGAGGCAGAGGCCGAACAACAGGCAACAGATGAAATTGGAGGAAACAGCAACCCAAGGAGATGGTGAAATATACAAAAGAAAATCTTTAGAAATTTGCTCCATTTCTGCTGCTGGACAAGAGGAAGTAATAGGGGCCAGATGTGTCTTATTGTTTAGAAAAACAATAATGAATAGACATTTTTCTAGACATGATACATGGGACCAGGTGGGCCCAGGACTGCCACACCCTTGAGAGAATTTCTGGGCTGCAGGCTCGGAAAACAGAGGCAGTGTCTGGCGGACCTAATATATGAAAATATTGGGGTCCACAAAGGAGGGAGATACATAGAAAAAATATTTAAAGAAATAGTGACTGAAACATTCTCACATTTGCAAACCCACAGATCTGAGAGACTCAGTGGAACTCAGGTGCAGGAAACCTAAAGAAAGTCACACCGAGGCCCACTGTAAATTGCTCAAAGCAGTAATTAAAAGAAAACAAAAAGGCAGCTAGGTCAAACATGCAAGAGAGACAATCCTCAGAGGGACAGTGACAAGAAGAGACCTCTCACAGGGACAGTGCTGGTGTGAAAATGATGGAGCACAAAGCTTAAATCACAGAAAGAAAAAATAACCTGTCAACCTAGAAATCCATGTCCAGAAAATAAATCATTCAAAACAAAGGCGAAATACTTTTTAGGAATACCGGAGTTGAAACAATTTGTCATCGTCAGATCTATACTACAGAAAATGTTAAAGGGGACTCTTCAGGCAGAAAGAAAATGACCCACGATGGAGATACGGATCCACAAGAGGGAAGGAAGAGCTCAGAAATAGGTACCACCTGGAAAATAGGGAACATTGTTTTCTTATTACTTAAGGGCTATTAATAAAACAAAGGTCATGCACTTTGCAGGACATTGGTGTAAGTGAATTGTGTGGCCACAGAGGAACAGGGGCAGGAGGGAGAAAGTGGAGTCACGTTCAGTGATTCCGACCCTGCCCACAGAGTGGGGCATGTGGTTAGAGGCGGATTGTGTGAATTAATCACAAGGCAATAAACTGTAAAGCAGCCACTAAAATAGCAAAACAAAGAGGAGTAGCCAGCAAGCCATCGAAGGAGGCCAAATGAAGTTACAAAAATATTAAACAAATCTAGAAGAAGACAGAAAAATGAAAAAGGGAAAAAAGAACAAAGAAGACACAGAGCAGGTAAGGAGAAGGTGACAGACTTGAATTCTGCCACATTAAAGTTGCACTAAACATAACGTCACTTACAAGGGGGGTTATCAGACTGGATCAAAGAGCAAGATCCAGCTGTACGCTGCTTACAAGAATCACGCTTCAACACAGAGATACAAATAGGTTAAAAGTCAAAGGGTGAGAGAAGAAATTCTGTGCAAATCCTAGTCAAAAGAAAGCTGGTTTATTGACTTTTTTTTTTTTTTGAGACAGAGCCTCAAGCTGTCACCCTGGATAGAGTGCCGTGGCATACACAGCTCACAGCAACCTCCAATTCCTGGGCTCAAGCGAGTCTCCTGCCTCCGCCTCCCAAGTAGCTGGGACTACAGGCGCCCACCACAACGCCCGGCCATTTTTTGGTTGCAGCCGTC
>CAUYRH010115840.1:0-11250 GCA_963574655.1 Perodicticus potto | reverse complement strand
TGCTGCATCAAAATATTAAGCAATATTAATAATAATAATGCAAAGAAAGTAACATTCACATTGTCTATTATGTCCATATAATATAGAGTATATATTGTAGAGTAATATAGTATGTCTATTATAGAAAGCTTTGACTCTGAGGCTAGTATGGAGTTATCAATTAACTTCTTATGTTTTTTTTCCAAATTCTCAAAAAATAGACAACTAATATTTATAAATAAAAGTAAAAGATAATTTCAAAAAACAGATCATGCCAAATCTATAGACAATAGAAAAAGAAGAAATACTTCAAAATCATTCTACTTAATCTGGATACACCTGATATTAAAATTGGAGAAAATATATTATTATAAAGGGAAATTAGAAACATATTTCACTTATAAATGAGGGTACAATATCCTAAACAATGTATTAACAAGTTGGATTAAAAATACATTTTTTTAGATCTCTGTCTAAGCCTTGGAATACAGATACAATAGGCTCAATAGGAGAGAAAATGAATGAATATTGTTTAGTCATCTATACAATAACATTTTCCTATAAATCTGCGGATTGGCTGAGGCTCAGTTGGGGGGTTCTTCTGCTTGTCTTGTTTGGTGATCTTTCATGCAGATGCATTCAGCTGGCAGTTGAGTGTAGCTGGAAGATCCCGTGTGGCTTCACTTGTGTGTCAAGTGCCTCAGTGCTCCTCCAGGTGGCCTTTCTCTTTCCTAGTGGTGGGTATTTTGTCATTCAGTAGCCTAGTCTACATTTCTTTATAGCAAGGTGCCTGGCTTCGCCAGGTAGGAAGTGGAGGCTGCCAGGCTTCTTGAACAGTAGCAGAAATGGCATCATATTGACTGCAGTTTATTGTTCAAGGAAAGTCACAATGCCAATCTTCATTTAAGAGAAAGGTAAAGGACTTAATGAGTAAAATGGTGCACATTTATAGGGATGCCAACCTTTTGGGGGGGGGAGTGACTTCTATGTCAGACAGCAGGCTGAGTACCTGACAAGAATTATATTATCTCATGAAATCCTTATGCATGAAATTGTTATACCCATTGAAGTAGAAATTATTCCTTTTTTTTTTTTTTTTTTGAGACAGAGTTTTACTCTATCACCCTGGGTAGAATGGCATCATAGTTCACAGCAACCTCAAACTCCTGGGTTTGAGCAACCCTCTTGCCTCAGCCTCCCGAGTACCTGGGACTATAGGAACCTATCACAATGCCCAGCTAATTTTTCTATTTTCAGTAGAGAGAGGGTCTCACTCTTGCTCAGGCCGATCTTGAATTTCTGAGCTCAGACAATCCACCTGCCTCAGCCTCCCAGAGGATTACAGGCATGAGCCACCACATCCAGCCCAGGAATCATTCTTATACCCATTTTATAAGCAAACAAATAGAGGCTGGCAGAGGTTAAAGAAATAACCCCAGGCCAAAAATTCTAATAAATGGTCATATCAGGATTCAAGCCTCTTGGAGTTTGTTAATGTACTATGAGAGTGAGTTGAGTGAAGTGGATAAAAACTTAGTCTGTGAAGTCATCACCACACTGTAATAAATGTTATGAGGGAGGGTTCAGAGAAGAAAGATGTCTTCTATTTAGGAGTTTAGGGAAGTTTATTAGGTAAGGTGTCATTTGTGTTGGACATAGATGCTTAAGGATGATTTTTAACATGAGAAAATTGGTGAATTAAAGATTTCTTGTCAGTGGCAAACATTATGAACTTATATTTGAGGAGAAGAAGCAGGGGTGTACACTGAGACCGGCAATTAGGCTAGCTTGAGTGAACTCTAGATTCAAGGAAGGAGACAGCAAGAACTGATGGAGATAGGAAGTTTGGGGCCAGATTGTGAAAAATCTTGGACACCAGGATGACATATTTGGGTCATTATTTAGGGGTGAGTGGGAGACATTTAGTATTTAAGAATAAGGGCTTTATTTTTAAAGGTTAGAATCACAAGGATAGACTTGATCACTGAAATAGACATACCGAAGGCAGGATTAACAAAGAGAATGCTTTCTCAATGGGCCATTTGAGAAGGGCGCTTTTTCTGACCATTCATTGGGATGGAGAAGGGATATGGAATGGTAGTAATATTGAAAGGTTTGACAGTTGAGAAAGAAATCAAAGATGGATTTAGGGGCTGGGTGTGGTGCTTACACTTGTAATCCCAGCACGTTGAGAGGCTGATGAGGAAGGATCATTTGAAGCCAAGAATTTGAGACCACCTGAGCAAGAGTGAGACCCATCTCTACAAAAAATAAAAAAATTAGCTGGACATGGTGGTACGCTTCTATAGTCCCAGTTAACTCCCAACAGGAGGATCACTTGAGGTCAGCAGTTTGAAGTTGCGGTGAGCTACGGTGATGCCACTATACTGTAGCCAAGGCAACAGAGTGAAACCTTGTCTCCCAACAAAACAAAGAAACAAAAGGTAGATCTAGAAACAGGGGTCCTCAAACTTTATAAACAGGGGCCAGTTCACTGTCCCTCAGACCGTTTGAGGGCCAGACTATAGTTTTAAAAAAAAGCTATGATCTTTAGAGAACTTTCTCTTCAAGTCCTTTGCCCATCCTGAGATGGGATCAATGTGGCTGTTCTTATTTTTCATATATTTATTCACTCCACATAAATTACTGAGTGATTTTTCTGCTATGGACACTGTTGTAGGTGCTGGTGTTAAACATCAAATCAAAATCAACAAGGTCTCTCAATTTTTGAAATTTACCTAAGTTTACTTAAATTGTGAAATATACTTGCTAATAAAATGTAAGTAGGAAATGGTCAATCATTTCCAAGGATGTCTATTAGTAATTCCTTCCATTGTAAATGTGCATGCTGCTCTTTCCATTAAGATAGCCCTTTTATCTTATCTGGTTGTGTGACTTGCTTTAGACAACAGAATGTGGTAAATGTCACATTATAACTACCAGTTTTGCACCCAAGTTATCATTGGCCTCATGGTTACTTCTTCTGTTCTCTTAGGATATAATCCCCATGGAAAGAAGCTCAGACAAGACTGATAAATGATTGAAAAAAAAAAAAACAAGAAGAGAGATACATCCTGCAAGACCCCTATCATTCCAGTAATGTGAGTGAGGCCATTCTGCAAGAGTTAGACACCCAGAAAATGCAGCCTGTCATGTGACCTTAGCAGGTAACACTGAGCAGGGATGAGAGTGTTAAGCCCTGATAAGCCCTGTCAACATCAGGTATTCATGAACAACAGCAAAAATAGGGTAGCTTTTTCAAGCCACTGTGTTTGGAGTGATTTGTTTTGCAGCAATACATAAAATTTAGCAAGTGACAGAGAAAGGAAATCAGGAGATCATTCTCTTTCTAAACTAGGCTTAGAATGGGCCATCAAATGTTTGGAAAGCTTCTAAGAAGCTTTGAAACTGACTAAAGAGAGGATGTAAGTGACCATGGGATTTGCCAGCCTAGTAATTTGGTAATCATTTCAAAGAATTACTTAAGAATGAAATCCCTATGGATTGTGATAAAAAGAAGGCAGATGAGAAGTGGAGCTTTTTCTTTTTTCTTTTCTTAAATTTATTTTATTTATATATTTGTTTATTTGTTGTCGAAATAGAGTTCTACTCTATGCATTGAGCAGAGTGCAATGGCATTGTGCTCACTGCAAACTCAGATTCAGGCTGTGGACATCCTGCTGCCTAAGTCTCCAAAGCCACTGAGATTACAGATGCTCGCCATAGTGCCCAGCTGGGTTTTTCAATTTTTTTCATGAGTCTGTGTCTCACTCTCACTCAGACAAGCCTTGAACTCCTGAGCTCAAGCAATCCTCCTGCTTCAGCCTCCCACAGTGCTGGGATTACAGGTATGAGCCACTGCACCTGGAAAGAAGTAGAGATTTTTCTTGTAAAACATTCTTTGTCAAGAAACGGAAATGAATAAATGAGGCACTTCTTACTTAGAGACTGAGTTGTTTTGTTTGATTTTTTAATACAGGATATGTTAATTGTGTTTATAAATTAAATGTTTCAATGGAGAGAAAGTGTTTATTGATACCACATATAAGGTCTGAGGTTAAGATTTAGATCTTCAAATGCCCAGATTTGGTGATAATTTCACTAGTAACCATGACATTCCTCAGTTTAACAGCATGAACAATAGTGTATGTGAACAGATACAGGAAATTATTTGTGTTTATGGAGATAATAAATGGAATAATTGACTATTTACATTTCCTCATTGTACTGTCATAATTAGTCACCAGCTGAAATGTGGCAAGAGGGACACAGTGGTAGAAGAAGTAGATTAGAGGTCTGAAGAATGAGGAGAAAGTAAAACAGTCTTGATCTGGAAAATTGGACTATTTTTGTAGGCATAACTCTATTTCTTGCAATTGTTGCCTGTTCTTTTGTCATTTGTGGGCATGCACTTAAAATTAAACAAATTAGCACATTATGTGAATTTTTTTTCTGGAGTTACAAAGCTTCTTGTGTGCTGGTGTCCTGGATTAGCAGGTTATAGTTTGAGTAAATTCAACTCTAGACAGTACAAATAACCTACTCATATCTGGGTTCCTTTTTGTCAGTCTAAGAGACAAGTTGAATATGTGTTATTGTCTTGCATTTGCTTTGATAAAATGTTGATGAGAATACTATGACCTGAAAGTCTTGATACTTTACCCAGTTACACAGATAATCTTTGGGACATCCTTTCCTTCTTCAGGTCTAGGTTTCTTCACCATTAATGCTTTTCAATGCAATTATTCTGCCACCAACATACTCTCTAGCTCTTATTCATTTCAGACAGGAAAGAAATTGGTGGATAACTTGTAATTATCCTATATTTTAAAAGAGAAATACATAAATATGAACTCGCCTGATGATTTTATTGTCTATTTAAGTTCATGTAAAATAAAGTATTTTGTTTATCTTTGTTTATAAATTTTTTGAGTGTGATACTTCTTGAAGCACTCTCTAGGATGAAGTCCAGTGTAGGGTCAGAAGACCTCCCTGCATAAGCCACACAAAAGCAAGCCTTTAATGGTTTAAAATGGCTTCTGCTAATACAGAAGCAAGAGAGCTGGGCTCCCCCTGAGAATACACAGAGACTGTTTGTCCAGAGGTAAAAGTCCATAAAAACAGTGACTCTGAAAGTATGCTTCCGTTAAGCCCAGGAGGTTAGGGGCTGTCAACCCCACCCCTGGTGATACGGATCAGAGGATAACATGTTTTACACATATTGTTTTGGAGCCTAAAGATCTCTGCTCTGTAGAGAAACAAAGTCATAAATCCATTTTAGGTTAACTAAGTGTGTGCCAGAGGGGTTCATTTTCCCAGTTCCCCTGCAGTTCTTTATGATTTTAATTTAGATACTTTGTTCAAAAGCTGACGCATGTCTGAGAAGAATGTAAAAGCAGAAAGTATTGTGTTGATTTGTAGACTGCATGTCTCCTCACAAGTTAATTTTAGATAGACGAAGTTAGGTAATGGTAAAAAGATATAGATCATAGCTTAAGTGTGTATGTGACCACCAGGGTATACAAGGTAGCCCAAAATAAAGATGATTTGCTACATGCCATCTTGAGTTGTGCAGTCCAGTTTCTTGCATCTCTTAATAATTACAGGAGTGAGTTTTACACCTGAGGCACAGCTGCTGTTTCCTTGTATCTCTGTTCCCGCAACAGTCCAGGCTTCCTCTTGCATGTCTCATGCATAAAATGGTTTCTCTTTCCACCTTTCTCATTTCTTCTACTGAAAACCATTCAATCCTTTGTTGATTTCTTCCCCTCTTTCTTGAATTCCTACTCCTCACATTGCTAAGATGCTGAGTGATAAGATTTTTCCTTTAAGAAAGTTATGTCTTTACTTTTTCTCCAGTGGAGTGGGTGAACAAATACAACAATAACAACAAAAAGTGTGACATCTTTCAACATAGAATTGGACAGAAAATATTTATTATCCATCGCATTTTATAAGCTTTGGGAGAGACATGCTTGTACATTGAAACTATGAAAAATGTTGAATTATTCATATTTTTAAATGATAAAAGTTTTGCTCAGACACAGTTACCCTATTGCAAATGATGAGAGTTGGTCTTTGATTTTTTTTTTTCTTCCACTTTTCAAATCAGGAATCATTCCATTAAATTGAGACCATGTGTTAGAAATAGCTTCAAAAATTAAAAAAACATATATATTCCTACATTAACGCAAATATATGGATTTGCATTATCTTATGATATCAAGCATAAAGGAATAGAATATCCCTGGAACCCTTTTCTTAGAGGATATCTCTTGAAATCTACACCAGAGATAGCATACTTATTAGACAGACCATAATATTGGTTTAATATAACAATGTATTTAAAAATGTATTGTAATAGGTTCATAAATGCCCAAACATAATTTCACTAAGGTGGTGTTTTGTTTTATATAATCAAGTTTATGGACCCAGTCCAACAATAAGATAGGTTACCTTATTTCTATTTTTCTCTTTCTCTTAAGTTTCCATGCCATCACAAATCTGGTTAAATATGAGATGAAAATATAACTTGAAACCTTTTTCCTACTAATACTTCTATAATACTTTTTTTACTCTGTGAAAATAGAATTGTGAGCCTTTAGGACAGAATATCAGCAACACATATAACTTTTACCAGTGACTTTCATCAATTTCAGATATTAATGTGCATCCATTTTGCATGTCATTAAGTAAAAGCTCTTGCCACTGATATAGAATGAACTTCTATGTTCTGTCCCATTCTCTGGGACCTCCAAAAATTGGAGGACAAGAAATGTCATAAAGTTATGGCTTCAAGGGGTGCTTGGTCACTTCAATAAACCAAACTAAAGGCCTTATTAAAAAACTACTTTCTTGATAATTTTAGTTGATGAGTCCAAGTAAACTCCAGACACCATGATTTATCTGGTATGATGTGTGATTTTCTGTTTGAGCCCCTCATCCTCATTGTAAAATGAAATATGATGCTCAGAATTTCCTTCCTCCCTTCCTGTCTCCCTTCTTTCCCTTCCTACCTCCCTTCTTTCCCATGCTCCCTTCCTCCCTCCCTTCTATCCTTTGCTCCCTTCCTTTCTTCCCTTTCCTTCTTTTTCTGCCTTCCCTTTCCTTCTTTTCTTTCCTCCTTCCCTTTCTTTCTTCCTTTCCCTTCCCTCCCTTCCCTTTCTTCCCTTCCCTGTTCTCCTTCCCTTTCCTCCTTTCCTTTCTTTCTTCCTTTCCTTCCTTTACCTTCCTTCCCTTCCCTTCCTTCCCTTCCTTCCTTCATTCCCTTTCTTTCTTCCTTCCCTTCCCTTCCTTCCCTTTCCTTTCCTTCCTTTCCTCCCCTTCTTTCCCTTCCTTCAGTCCCTTTCTTTCTTCCTTCCCTCTTTCTCTCCCTTCCTTTCCTTCCTTCTCTTCCTTTCCTTCCCTCCCTTCCCTCCTTTCCTTCCCTTCCCTTCCTTCCCATCTTTTCCTTTCCTCCCTGCCCATCCTTTCCTTCCATTTCCTTCCTTCCTTTCCCTTTTTTTGACACAGAGTCTCATTCTGTCGCCCAGGCTAGAGTTCCAGGGCATCATAGTTGACAGCAACCTTAAATTCTTGAGCTGAAGTTATCCTCCTGCCTCAGCTTCTGAAGTAGATGGAACTACAGGTACCCACAATACCCTGCTAATTTTTCTACTTTCTGGTAGAGACAGGCTCTTACTCTTCCTCAGGTTGGTCTTGAACTCCTGAGCTTAAGCAATCCATTCACCTTGGCCTGCCAGAGAGCTAGAATTACAGGTGTGAACCACCATTCCTGGTCAAAATATTCACTCTTTTATGAAAAAAAAAATTAGTTTGTAATAGTCCTCATCTCTCATATCTGGAATTGCCTTTTTTTTTTTTCTGGTTTGTTTAAAAAAATTCTCTCTTTGAGATGAAACTGTGTCATATATCTCTTATTTCATGTGCTCTACTGGAGATACTTCGACATACTTCATATTTTGACATATTTCAAAGCCATATGAATATTTAATGATGTACCAGAAAATGTGCTGAGTATATTTAAATGCCTTAAGATTTTATGTACACATTAAATAATATAAGCTGTACAAAATGGTTATGTTGTATGTTGACTATATATTAAGATAAAATTGGAAAAGTCAATCTGAATAAAAATAGTTTCTTGACAGTTTGTAAAATTTGAACTACATGCACAATAGCCACCATTTATGATATATAAATTAAAACAATATGCCTAATTGAAATAGATAAGAAAAATAAATTTAAAAGTTACCCCACATCACAAAATCCCAAAACTATAGCAGTTGGTGTGGATGTGGAGAAAAGGGAACAGCTCTGCACTGCTGGTGGGAATACTAGTACATTCCTTTTGGAAAGAGGTTTGAAGATCACTTAGGGGATCTAAAAAAATAGGCGCACTGTTTCATCCTGAAATTCTTCTACTAGGTATATATCCAGAAGACCAAAAATCACTTTATAACAAAGATATTTGCACCACTATGTTTATTGAAGCCCAATTCATAATTGCTAAGTCATGGAAGAAGCCCAAGTGGCCATGGAACCACAAATAGATTAATAAATTCTGGTATCTCTGTGACTGGCAACTCCTGCCCAGCTCCTGTGACCCATGTGGCTCATGGCTGGTGACTCATGCCCACCCAGCTCCTGAGACCTGCAGCCTGTAGCAAGAGAACCCTGTCAGGCCCCTGGACCTGTGACCTGCAGTCGGCAACTCCTGCCCGGTTCATGCCACGTGTGACCCACAGCCAGTGACTCCTGCCTGGCTTCTGTGATCCATGTGGCCCATGGCCAGCAACTCTGTCCTCTGGCTCCTGAGACCTGTGGCCCACAGTCCACAACTCTCATCCAGCTCCTGTGACCCATACAAACCACAGCGGGTGACTCCACCTCTGGATCCCTGTCTGGCTCCTGAAACCTTAGGCCCACTCCAGTCAACTGCCACATGGCTCCAAGGGCCGGATCCTGTGACACACACCCCACAGCCAGTGACTCCCATTTGGCTCTTGTGACCTATAGGGCCAATGGCCAGAGACTCTGTCCTTCAGCTTCCCATCTGGCTCCTGAGACCTGAAGACCACAGCTGGTGACTTCTGCCTGGCTCCTGTGACCCCTGCAGCCCCCAAGTATGGCAAATCTACCCTCTGGCTTCCCACCCAGCTCCTATGACCCTTGGGGCTGGTAGCAATGCACTCCACCTCCCCACAGGCTCCTGCGACCTGCACACAGCAGTACCCCCAGACTGGCAGCACTACCCCCCAGAGCAGCAGCACCACCCCTGACAGTAGTGGCAGCTCCACAGTCCCTCCCCATGGGGTCAAATTGAACTGCCAGTGGACAGCCCCCCTCCAGATTCTGAAGACCTTTTGAACTCTGCTACCTGATCAGTGTTTGTGTCCACCAGGACAATTGGTTTGGAGCCCATGACCTGGGTCAATTTTCTGGGAACCCAACAAGGTTATACTCTGGTTGTGTTGTTGGGGGAGTATGGGATTCTCCCCTTCCAGTTGATGCCTGAGTTGGGAGGGTCTTCCTTGCTTATATATCTACACAGCCAAGATTTCATCTCAAAGCCTTTGATTCACTAGGATTTGACAGAGATGAGATGAATACTTGTCAGTGCCATCTAGCCCCACAACACCAAGCAGGTGCCCAGAATTGGCACAGAACTATGCCCTGCCCAGAGTTTCAGGGAGTAGTTATGAATGGGACCTTTGTAAAGCTCTAAGGGAAAAGCCACAATCACCACTCCCAGTTCTTTCATAAAAGGCTGGTTAAAAACAATACAGGAGCCCTCAATTCAATTTCACCTTGCCAGCTTCTCTGACAAAACAGTGAAAAATAATCATAGGGTGGAATCAGTGGAAAAAATCTGGCAACAGGAATAATCAGAGTAAATCAACTACCCCAAGGAATGACAACAGAGACACAACCAAAGATCCCATTCATGAACAAATGGCTGAAATGTCAGAAATCAAATTCAGAATTTGGATGGCAAGTAAGATTAATAGAATGGAGGTAATGATAGAATTAGAAATTCAAGGAGAATTTCAAAAGTTGGTCTCAAGAGTTCAATGAATTCAAAGACAAAATCACCAAAGATTTTGACACATTGAGGAAAGAACTTGCAGCCCTCAAATATCAGAGAAATACAGTACAATCCCTAACTAACAGAATAGATCAGGAATGAGGAAGAATCTCTGACATTGAAGACAAAGCTTGTGAACACTCCCAACGCTGAAAGAGGAAGGTAAGTGGAGAGCAAAAACAGATCATTCCATGAGAGAATTGTGGGACCACTCCAAAAGAGCAAACATTTGCCTCATAGGAATTCCCGAGAGAGAAGAGGATGGTCCAAAAGGCACAGATACTGTACTCCAAGAAATAATTGAGGAGAACTTCCCAGGCATGGCAAGAGATACTGAAATTCAGATAGAAGACAGTTTCAGAACCCCAGCACGACTCCAACCCAAATAAAGCATCTTCTAGACACATTATAATTAACTTTGCCAAAGTAAATATGAAGGAGAAAATCTTAAAAGCAACCAGACACAAGAAAATCATAACCTGCCAGGGGAAGAATATTAGAATGACTGCAGATATTTCTGCTGAAATTTTTCAAGCCAGAAGAGGATGGTCTTTGACCTTAAATCTCCTCAAACAAAACAACTTTCAGCCCCGGATACTGTATCCAGCTAAATCGAGCTTCATTTGTAATGGAGAAGTTAAATACTTTAATGACATAGACACGTTGAAGAAATGTGCCATAACCAAATCAGCTCTTCAGAATGTCCTCAGACACATCCTCCATAATGACCAGCACAATGCTCTACCACCAAAGTAAACTCACTCTGAAATTCTTGACTAAAACCCAATGTCCATAGTGGTGAAAAGATTCAAAATGTCCACGGGACTTTTGAAAAAATTGACACCCAAAATACTACCAGGCTTATCAATACTCTCAATTGATGTAAATGGCTTAAACTATCCCCTTAAAAGACACAGGTTGGGCGGCTGGGCACGGTGACACTGGGGAGAGAGGACTTCAGGCATCTCCGGCAGGCGGGATCTACCCAGGAACTTCCCCTTGGGGACACAAGGAGACAGCGTGAGGCTTCTGGACACCCTGAGGAAGGCAAAAGCAGCAGAGACTGGACAAGTGGTTGCATCTGTTCATTTGGTCTGATCCTGTCGACGGCTGTGGGTGGGGCAACAGTGGGACTGCAGGCTGGAAAGGCCTTGCCTGTGAGCTGTTTGGGTTTCTTTTGGACT
>CAUYRH010115838.1:0-26352 GCA_963574655.1 Perodicticus potto | reverse complement strand
CTTGGGCTGTGTTTGAATTTGCCAGCCTTGGTGGTGGCTGGTGCCGTGAACACTGTGATATAGATGCCAAGCCAATACCTCATTTCTTTTCTTTTTTTTTTTTGAGACAGAGCCTCAAGCTGTCACCCAGGATAGAGTGCTGTGGCATTGCAGCTCACAGCAACCTCCAATTCCTGGGCTCAAGCGAGTCTCCTGCCTCTGCCTCCCAAGTAGCTGGGACTACAGGCGCCCGCCACAACACCCGGCCATTGTTTTGGTTGCAGCCATCATTGTTGTTTGGGGGGCCCGGGCTGGATTCGAACCCGCCAGCTCAGGTGTATGTGGCTGGCGCCCTAGCCCATTGAGCCACAGGCGCCAAGCCAATACTGGTTTTATTTACCATCTTATTTTGAGCCCTATTGTTTCCCTTGAGGATAGAATAAAAGTTCGGGTTAGATGAAGGTGAAATTTCTTCTTGTAGAAGACCTCCTCCCGATCCTGGTATCCTGGTTCTAACAGGAGCCCCTTTTTGCCACAGTCCCTGTGTTGTGCAAGTCAAACACCATTGAAGTGAGCGTCCCAAGGGAGCTGGTTGGCGGCCTGGAGCTCTTTCTGACCAACACGTCCTGCCGAGGAGTGTCCAATGGCACCCACATCAACATCCTCTTCTCCCTCAAAACGTGTGGTACAGTGGTGGATGTAGGTTCCTCCTGGAGGACATTTGGGGAATGACCAGGAGCCAGTTATTTGGGAGGTAGTCAACAGAGGTATGCGATGTGGTTTGTGTCATAGATGGGATATTCACACATAAACCGACTGAGCTCGAGACACCTCATATTATTCATTTAATAAGCATGTTCTTGAACATCTGCCGTGATCCTGGCACTTGTAAGGACAGGGAGTTACGAAGAATTCTGTAATTTCTGTCCATTGAATAGCCCCATCTCTCCAGTCTGCACATTTTCCTAACTGTGTTGGCCCAAGTGGTACTGGGAGGCTGGCCCCATCTCCTTCAACCACTTCTTTTATTTGAAGAAAGCAACTAATACGAATGATGGGTCATTTATGACATAGTAAATGAATTCAAGTATTGAACCAGGTTGAGCCAAAAGATTTATACTTTCATCCAAAAATCTGTACACAACCCTGAGCTGGAGAATCTGGGGGGGATATATGAAATGCTTTTAGAAACTTACACAGCATGGGCTGGGTGTGGTGGCTCACGCCTGTAATCCCAGCACTCTGGGAGGCCAAGGCGGGTGGATTGCCTGAACTCACAGGTTCAAGACCAGCCTGAGCAGGAGTGAGACCCCCCTGCATCTCTAAAAATAGCCAGGCATTGTGTCAGGCAACTGTAGTCCCAACTAGTTGGGAGGCTGAGACAAGAGAATCGCTTGAGCCCAAGAGTTTGAGGTTGCTGTGAGCTGTGATGCCACCGCACTCTACCAAGGGCAACAAGTGAGACTCTGTCTCAAAAAAAAAAAGAAAAGAAAAGAAACTTACATAGCAGTATTGAGATGATAACACATAAAATATCAGTAAGGCATGAATAGTCAGACAGATGACAAGCCCAGTAAAGGGACAAACACTGGAGCAGTCAAGAAAGTGGGACTTGGCGCCATAGCACTCTCCCGAGGGCGACAAAGTGAAATTCTGTCTCCAAAAAAAAAAAAGAAAGTGGGACTTGGATCCAGGTGGAAGAGTGTGTGTGTGTGTGTGTGTGTGTGTGTGTGTGTGTGTGTGTGTGGTTTACAGAAGCACAGAGAAAAGAAAGGACCTTTCACATGGAAACAAGTGAGCAAAGTCCCGGAGAGGGGAATTTCAGGGCTGTGCTGAGATGATTCCTTTCCCGACTGGCAAGGAATTCCTACTGGAAACTGAAACTGGAAAAGCAGATGAGGCAAACAGTTTCCAAAGGGCTGCCTTGTGTGTTAGGTGAGTGGTCTGGGCTTCCTTCCACAGCACTGGGTTTAGGAGAGACCGTGGTGAAGAAAGCCCTGGCCTGACTGAAGCGTGGGCGACAGAGAGAGCTAAGCACACAGGGGCCTTTGTGATCGTTTGGTTAAATGAACGTTTGGTTAAATGAACGTTTATTTACAGTTCCTAGTAAATGAAAATCAGAAAGCTAATTAGAGTTGGGATGAGACAAGGGGCAACTTCAAGGAGCAGGTGGTCCCACTTTAGACAAGTGGTGCTGACTGTGTTTGCAGTAATCAAATGGAAACGCCCCGTAATAGGTTGGCATTACCTCTGGTGCCAGGAGAGCAGATGAAGCTTCGGTACAGAGCAGAAAATCATCTGATGAATGTCACAGCTGAGGTTCTGAGCGCAGATGAGTTCAGCACCAGGTCAAGCTGCTGCAGTATAAAAAAAATATATACGGAAGCTATTTTTTCCTAAATATGCTGATTCTGCAGAGATCAGGTTTTATGAGTAGAACTCCAAAGGAACGTGTAGGCTGACCAAGAAGTAATACGTAAAATTCTTAAGAGCGAGGGTGTCTTGCTAGTAAAACAGAGGCAATGGAAAAAACAAACAAATACAAAACACAACTTCAGTCTTAGGCAACCAAATCTTTAATGTGCTTTGATGTGAACAGAAATCCAGAGACTGATAAAGTGGGGATGGTGAGGAAGCGCTGTAG
Source organism: Perodicticus potto (assembly GCA_963574655.1). Classification (NCBI taxonomy): domain Eukaryota; kingdom Metazoa; phylum Chordata; class Mammalia; order Primates; family Lorisidae; genus Perodicticus; species Perodicticus potto. The sequence continues at coordinate 23,729 of CAUYRH010115838.1, read as the reverse complement.
AAATAACCTGAAAGAGGGTGGCACCTGTGGCTCAAGGAGTAGGGCGCTGGCCCCATATGCTGGAGGTTGGTGGGTTCAAACCCAGCCCCAGCCAAAAAAAAAACTGCTAAATAACCTGAAAGAGCTGTTTCCTCTCCTTGCCCTGGCCCGCCTCAGGTGGTAAATGACAAGATCGTTGCCAGCAACCTCGTGACAGGTCTACCCAGGCAGACCCCGGGGAGCAGCGGGGACGTGATCATCCGAACCGGCAAACTGCTGATCCCGGTGACCTGCGAGTTCCCGCGCCTGTACACCATCTCCGAAGGATACGTCCCCAACCTTCGAAACTCGCCGCTGGAAATCAAGGGCCGAAACCACGGGGTCTTCCCCTTCACGCTGGAGATCTTCAAGGACCACGAGTTTGAGGAGCCGTACCGAGAAGCCCTGCCCACCCTCAGGCTGCGCGACTCGCTCTACTTCGGCATCGAGCCTCTGGTGCACGTGAGCGGCCTGGAGAGCTTGGTGGAGAGCTGCTTCGCCACGCCCAGCGCCAAGATCGACGAGATCCTCAAGCACTACCTCATCCGAGACGGGTAAGGGTCCGGGCGCGGTTCTCCGGCGCGTCCCGCCTGCTCGGCGCTGGGCTCAGGCTCCTGCCCGCGCCCCCTTAGTCCAGGAGCCCAGTAAATCTGGGGAGGGAAGAGGGGAGTCAACAAGGACTCCAGCGTGTCCAGCTCTGGTTGCCAACTAGAAAAATAGATTTGAGGGAGAGATACGTGTACTGAATGTGATCGTTTGAAAGAATACACAGAATATTTTAAAATTTCATATACCATCTCGGTGCCTGTGGCTCAAGCAGCTAAGGCACCAGCCACATACCCCTGAGCTGGCGGTTTGAATCCAGCCTGGGTCCCCCAAACAGTAATGACGGCTGCAACCAAAAAATGGCCGGGCATTGTGGAGGGCGCCTGAAGTCCCAGCTACTTGGGAGGTGGAGGCAAGAGACTCGCTTGAGCTCAAGAGTTGGAAGTTGCTATGAGCTGTGATGCCACAGTACTCTATCCAGGGCCGACAGCTTGAGGCTCTGTCTCAAAAAAAAAAATTTTTTTTTTCAAATACCTGCAGGTACCTAGGAAGAGAAGTTCAGTGGGCAGTCAGAATGCTTATCAGAGGTCAGGTGCGTGGCTAACACCTGTAATCTTAGAACTTAGAGGCCAAGGTGGGTGAACTGCCTGAACTCACAGGTTCGAGACCAGCCTGAGCCAGATCAAGACCTCGTATCTAAAAAAATAGCCAGGCATTGTGGCAGGCCCCTGTAGTCCCAGCCACTTTGGAGGCTGAGCAAGAGGATCACTTGAGCCCAAGAATTTGAGGTTGCTGTGAGCTATGATGCCACAGTGCTCTACTGAAAGTGAGAAAGTGAAAACTCTGTCTTAAAAAAAAAAGAAAGAAAGAAAGAAAAGAAATGCTTATCAGACTCAGAAACAAGGTGGAAACTAGAGGTGAAGAACAGAGACTTCCCCTGTTTACAGCTGAAACTGTAAGATTGGTTAACCTGCCATAAGAGAGGCCTGGGGCTGCTTGGGGGTGGGCTGAGCCCTTGTTCTGGTGGCGGGTAGCAGAGAGCCGTGGGGATGATGGAGTGGAAGTAGGATGCATTAAACCCTCTTTTGAGAAGTTTGGTAGTGAAGGAAAGAGAAGAAATACTTGGTAGGTTGAGGAGGAAGATATAGTGGTTTGTTTTTGTGCTTGTTTTACGCAAAAGAGATTTCTGTGATACTTTCTGAGAATCCTTGGATTGAGATCTGCAGGTGTTCTCAGGTGTCAGTGGAAATCTAACAGTTTTCAGTAGGAAAATTGCACTCCCGTGAAAATTACATTCCTAGGAAGATTACATTCAAACCCAAAACTCATGAGTTTCTTCCTCGTTCTAAATGTCAGGTGGACACAGTCTCGGGCAGGGTGGGGAACTTAAGGAAGCTTAGTGAAGGGGAAGTGGTCCAGGAAGAGCAGCTCAGGTGCAGCTCTGGTCCTTGCCCTTTGCTGGTTGGCCTGTCGGCTCTTGGAAGTTTCTACTTTGCTTTTATTCCTCCTTCTCTGTCACCACAGGCAAACTTCACCTGCTGACATCCATCTCTTTTACCATGATTGTTCAACCCTTCGTGCACATTAGGATCAACTAAGAAGCTTTTTTAAAAAATAGTAATGATGTCAGCTCAGCGCCTGTGGCTCAACAGGCTAAGGTGCCAGCCACGGACACTGGAGCTGGCGGGTTCGAATCCAGCCTGGGCCCGCCAAACAACGATGGCTGCAACCAAAAAATGGCTGGGTGTTGTGGAGGGCACCTGTAGTCCCAACTACTTGGGAGGCGGAGGCAGGAGACTCACTTGAGCCCAGGAATTGGAGGTTACTGTGAGCTGTGATGTCATAGCACTCTATCCTGGGTGACAGCTTGAGGCTCTGTCTCAAAAAAAAAAAAAAAATAGTAATGCCTTGGGCAGTGCCTGTGGTTCAGTGAGGTAGGGCGCCAGCCCCATATACCAGAGGTGGTGGGTTCAAACCCAGCCCTGGCCAAAAACTGCAAAAAAAAAAAAAAAAAAAAAAAACAATAGTAATGCCTCTCTGTTTCATTGCTGTTTTCTTAACCCTAGCCCTTGTTGTCTTTCATCTAGACAAAAAAGCAGCCCCCTCCCACAGACTCCTAACCCCCACCTCTCAAACCTCAGCTTCACAGACGTCCACCTCCCACAGTCCACTCAAAAGGAAAGTAGCATCTTGTTACATCCCTGCTGAAAACCTTTTACCTTTATTACCTTTGGTTGGCAAAGAAAAGGCAAAAAAGATAAAAGGGGTAAACACCGGGCCCTGTTTTTTGCAAATTTAATGGAGTACTCTACACATACAATAAATATATGTATTTAAAGTATACATATATAGCTTGATAAGTTCTGACATATACACCCATGAAGTCATCCTTATAATCTAGATAATGAACACTTCTCTCTCCCACCCTGTAAGTTTTCTCCTGCCCCTCATATCCACTTTTTGCAAAAATAAAGATATTATTATAACTCGCTGGGAAAACATAAAACCTAAGGTCTCAATAAAGTGTGTGAAATCTATTTATATATTTGTTATTCAGACTCTCAGTGGACTATTTTATTTTAGAAGCTGCACTATGTATTTTGCCAGCCCTTAACACATACACAAGAGAAAAAAATATACATACTACAGAAAAAAAAAGCATACTTGAGAACTTGAACACCACAATAGTGTGGTCCTAATTTGTAAGCAGGCAAACAGCGCCACCTATGGCACTGCACAAGAAGTGGGTGCGTAAAATAACCCGATGCTCAGCTTGGCAGACTCGCCCTCACCCTCTGACCTGAGTCCCCTTCCGTGCCTGCTCTTGCCAGAGGAATTACTGACAATTCCCAAACTGTCGTTCTTAAACACCCTTTTGACTTTGCATATGCTGTTTCCTCTGTCTGAAATTCTTTTTCCCCACCTTTATTTCCTGTCTGGTCTTTACTAATCTTTCAAAATTCAGCAGGATTTACTTCCTCTGTGAAGCCTTCCTGATTCCTTTCCCATCTGAACTAGAAGTTTTCCTTTCTTTTCCTTCTTCCTCAGCACCTAACATATATATAGTAAGGGTCATTAAGTATTTGCAAAGTAAATCATTAAATAAGTATTTATAATACTAAGTTGGGACTAGTCCTCAAATCTAAAGTAACACAATTCACTTTATATTTATACATTGTTTGATTATTCATTTCTGTGAGTTTTTTTTTCATTGTCCTAGCTTAAATTTAACCAGCCTGGTTGTCCTTTGCTATTAAACATGTCTGATTCACTTCTTTCTAGTTTTAGTTGGTATGTACTCTGAAAATGCCAATAATTTAATAGTTGCCCAACCAAACTATAATTAGAAAGGTAATCTCCAGAAAAAAAAAAAACATATTGAATTCCAAAGTCAGGTATTTAACAACTTTCTGATAAACAATTATTTTGGATTCTCCTATACCATCTTTATGTATTTTTAGCATGTGAGCTCGGAGTTGTTGGAACCAGCGTTGTCTAATTATGCCAAATCAAGAGCCAACATTGTCCTGGTTTCTATTCTGTAACGTGTTACCTTGTAATAACTCCTTCTGCCTCATTTATGCTTTTAAAGAAAAATAATGGTATTTTTAGATAAAGGTAAATTGAAAATGCTGAAGCAGGTAGATAAAAGGACCATTTTTTTATTGTCTTTATTATTAAATCATAACTGTGTACATTAGTGCAATCAAGGGGTACAATGTGCTGGTTTCATATACAATCTGAATTATTTTCATCAAACTGATTGACATAGCCTTCCTGGCATTTTCTCAGTTATTATATGAAGACATTTGTATTCTGCATTCAGTAAGGTTTGCCTGTACCCTTCTAAGATGCACCGAAAGGCAGGTTCTTGGTGTAAGGATCTTACTGTATATTTGGGAAACAGAATACAAAAGGTCAGAATGTGTCAACGCATTTCTGGCCAATAGAATATGAACTGTATTTATCTTAATTCCAGGCTGCCTTCTCCCATCCCCTAGCTCTGTCTTGAGGAGGAGGCAGGGAAATTATGCACTCTAGACATAATTGAGGAGGGAGAACAGGCAGGTGCTGAGACAAATGGACTCCAAAGTCCAACCTCAGTTAACTCCCCACTCTGAGGAAGCCTCTTCACAGAGTTGTTAAATAATTGTTCCCTTCCCTTTCCCTTGGAGCTCAAGCCAGAGCCCCTCCAATTTTCCTTTCCTTGACTCCTAGGTATGTGGATAAGCTGGAGAAGATCTTTCAGAATGCCCCGACGGACCCTACCCAGGACTTCAGCACCCAGGTGTATGTAGTCAAGTCCTATGTACAAAAGCCACTGATAGCCTCCCACTGTGCCCTTCCTCCACAACCACCTGGAGTGGGCGGCAGTTTAGCCCTAGGCCCATTATAAGCTTTCAGGTCACTGCCTTCCATGCACATTATCTGTCTTGAGTTGGATTCCTGTGGAACCTAAGGTTTTTCACATTTTTCAGAAAGTTGTCAAAGGAGAGCTATGAGCAGGGGTTGAATTGGAGAGGAAAAGATACAGACAGATGTGCGTATCATTAGTTGACTGACACAAAATGGTTTTCTTGAATATTAATGCAGAGCCAAGTTGGGACATGGCCTTCTCTCGGGAGAGTATTCCAAGCCAGCACCGGAGTCGGGTGATGGGGAGCAGGTACCAGAACAAAAGGTATGTCTGGGACTCTGTCCCTTTTCAGGCTCTGGGATTATGAAGAATCTAAGGTCTGGAAAATGTCTCAAGAAGGCCACCTGATGGCCTTTGAGCCCCAGCTGAATCCCTGCTCTGACTCTGCTTAGGAAGTTCAAGATGGTATTGCCCCTCGGATGTTCAAGGCCCTCATCGGCAAAGGCCACCCTGAGTTCTCCACCAACAGGCAGCAGGATGCCCAGGAGTTCTTCCTTCACCTTATCAACATGGTAGAGGTAAGATGGCAAACAGGCACTTTTTGGCACCCCACCTGTCTTCAGTTTACTCCCTCTACCTCCTGCCTATTCCTTCATCAGCCCTATCTCCCTCATCCCACACCTGTACCCGAGTAGTCTTCACACACTGAGTGTTTTCTGTAGGTAGTGTTTGCATCTAAGGAGAAGAGTAAAAACAAGCCATGATCCTACCCTTGGTGGACTAGCAGCCTAATTAAGGATATGCCTAGAGGAAATGATACAAGAATACTTGTTGCTTGTAAAGAAAAATACAAGCATGTGGGCGGTGCCTGTGGCTCAGTGGGTAGGGCGCTGGCCACATATACCGAGGTTGGTGGGTTCAAACCTGGCCCTGGCCAAACTGCAACAACAACAACAAAAAAATAGCCGGGTGTTGTGGTGGGCGCCTGTAGTCCCAGCTACTCGGGAGGCTGAGGCAAGAGAATCGCCTAAGCCCAGGAGTTGGAGGTTGCTGTGAGCTGTGTGACGCCACCGCACTCTACTGAGGGTGATAAAGTGAGACCCTGTCTCTAGAAAAAAAAAAAAGAAAGAAAAATACAAGCACGTTCCAACACAGTCCTATGGTGCTAGGATGAAGCCAGTAATGGAGAAGGGATGGTTAATTGGGAAAGGTTTCAGCACTACTTTTGAATACCTGTGGGCCCTGAGAGGTAGTTTCCCATCTCTGTCTGACTCCCTAGTGAACCTTTCAGACACCATTCCATTCCCTGGCTGCCCAGACCTCCCTACCCTGCCTCTTTCCATAGAGGAATTGCCGGAGCTCTGAAAATCCTAATGAAGTGTTCCGCTTCTTGGTGGAGGAAAAGATCAAGTGCCTGGCTACAGAGAAGGTTAAGTATACCCAGCGAGTTGACTACATCATGCAGCTGCCTGTGCCCATGGATGCAGCCCTTAACAAAGGTAGGTTGCCCTATCAGCAGGGTCTGGTGTCTTGGAGGCTAAGGTCTATGATGCTATGATGAATGCTGGTGCACCTGATAGGCACAGATCCCACACTATACCCTTCTCCACCAGCCAGAGGTCTGAAGCTGGGCTGCCAGGGTATGTAGGATTAACCATGCCCAGTGGAATCTCAGCTTGTTAGAGGAGTTGAAACAAGAAAGATATAGGCTTGGCGCTTGTGGCTCAACAGGCTAAGGCGCCAGCCACGTACACCTGAGCTGGCGGGTTCGAATCCAGCCCGGGCCCGCCAAACAACAATGACAGCTGCAACCAAAAAATGGCTGGGCATTGTGGCGGGCGCCTGTAGTCCCAGCTACTTGGGAGGCGGAGACAAGAGACTCGCTTGAGCCCAGGAATTGGAGGTTGCTGTGAGCTGTGATGCCACAGCACTCTACCCAGGGGCGACGGCTTGAGGCTCTGTCTCAAAAAAAGAAAAAAAAAAAAAAAGAAAGAAAGAAAGATATAAAGGATGTGTGTCAGGGGACTTTGCTTTGGGAGGGTGGAGGAACTGAGATAGTCATGCACAGAGGGCCAATAGGATAAAGCTAAGGAGGTAAAGGAGCAGCACCCTCTGAAGGACCCACCAACCCATTCTGTTACCAGAGGAGCTTCTGGAGTATGAGGAGAAGAAGCGGCAAGCTGAAGAGGAGAAGATGCCACTGCCAGAACTGGTTCGGGCCCAGGTACCCTTCAGCTCCTGCCTGGAGGCCTATGGGGCCCCTGAACAGGTGGATGACTTTTGGAGCACAGCCCTGCAGGCCAAATCCGTAGCTGTCAAGTAAGTCCTTTGAATTGAACACAGTGGCTCACTCCTGTAGTCCCAACACTTTAGGGCAGCAGTTCTTATCCTGTGGGTCGCGACCCACAGGAACTGTATTAAAGGGTCACGGCATTAGGAAGGTTGAAAACCACTGCTTTAGGGACACCGAGGCAGGAGGATTGCTTGAAGCCAGGAGTTTGAGACCAGGCTGAGCAATGTAGTGAAACTGCATCTCTACAAAAAATTTAAAAATTAGCCAGGAATGATGGTGTATGCCTATAGTCCCAGCTATTCAAGAGGCTGAGGTGGGAATTATTGCTTGAGCCTAGGAGTTCAAGGCTACAGTAAGCTAGATTCTTCCACTGAACTGTAGCCTAGGTGTCAGAGCAAAACTCTTATCTCTTTAAAAAAAAAAAAAAAAAAAAGGTCCAGTCATTTGGTCAGGGCCTAACTAAAGTTGCAGGCTTGTGGCAGGGCAAACCCAAAGTGAGTATCTCTGTCCCTTTCTTATTCTCTCTTCCCTATATGATTAGAATCTCAGGATTGAATCCCTTGAGGCTGGCACTTGTAACCTGGCCCTAAGGGACCCAAGTTTCCCTAGCAGGGGTAGACATAGCAATGATACATACGTCTGTCCCCTTGTCTTGTCCCCTACTATTCCCTCTTTCTCATGGCAGAGCACAGGTACTTAAATATAGTATCAGCTTATGAGCAGAATATGGATTTCTAGCCGGTGGCCCCACTTTCTACCTAGCCATTGGCATCTGGCATAGGCTTAGAATCTGAAGGAGGCCTTTGGTCGCAAGAGAGTTAGCCACCCAGTCCTTTGTTGCTCCTGCCAGTGAAACACCTTCCTCTGACTTCTGTTGCTTCTGATTAGCTAAGGACAGGCACCAGATGCCTGGCAACAAGGAGAATGTGGAGTTACCTTCTGGGTTATTGAGACTTCTGTCCATGAGAGGCTCAGCTCCAGGGTGAGAGTTTCAGGATGGGCGAACCCTGGGGATTCTCAGGGTACCAGCACATTTTCTCTTCCTAGGACCACACGATTTGCCTCATTCCCTGACTACCTGGTCATCCAGATCAAGAAGTTCACCTTCGGCTTAGACTGGGTGCCCAAAAAACTGGGTATGGTTGCTGGGATGAGGGAGGTTAAGCAGAAAATACTAGAAAAAGAAGGGGCCTTCACATGTGTAAAACTAGTATTTTTCAATCTTTCCTCTAAAAAGGGTAAAAATGAGGCTGGGCACAGTGGCTCATGCCTGTAATCTTAACACTCTGGGAGGCTAAGGTGGTTAGATTGCTGGAGCTCAGGAGTTCAGATGGGGTCTGGCTCTTGCCCAGCCTGAGCAACAGCCAGCCTCCATCTCTAAACACTGGCTGGGCATTGATCGAGGTGGATGCCTGTAGTCCCAGCTACTGGGGAGGTTGAGGTAAGAGGTTCACTTGAGCCCAAGAGTTTGAGGTTGCTGTGAGCTATGATGCCAAGATACGGTACCTAGGGTGACAAAGTGAGACTCTGTCTCAGAAAAAAAGAGAAAAAATGACCTAAAATATTTCAAAATGTGTCTAGTTTGAAAAGCATTGACTAAATACTAATATTTTAGTATATTTGAAAAGCATGGACTTCTTTGATTTTATAGGTATGATTTACCACCCAAAATGATTTTCATAGTTTTATTTTTGTAATTGGTAAGATGTTTTAATTTTGATAGTTTTGAAACAATTAACTCTTATGAGTCTTACAGATCTCTGACTGAAATTTGAGAACTACTGGTTTACCTTCATTTTCTAGAGAAGGAAGTTGAAACCCACAGAAGTAGAAAATCACTCTGTCTCACAAGTTTTGGGTACTCTGCTTTCCCCATAGCTTGTATATGGAAGATCTAGGACTAGCATCCAGGCCTCTGACTCCTAGGCTCATTATTTTTTTCTTACCCTGGGACCCCTAAGATTGTTACTTCTTATAGCTGCTTCTTGTCACATAGAAGTTTCAAGATAGGGGACAGTGGCTTGAGGTCTCCAAAGTGCTTTCCTAGAAGGGCCTCAGGGAGGTGCTGAGATGACCCTTTTCCTACAGATGTGTCCATCGAGATGCCAGAGGAGCTGGACATCTCCCAGTTGAGGGGTACAGGGCTGCAGCCAGGAGAGGAGGAGCTGCCAGACATTGCCCCACCCCTGGTCACTCCGGATGAGCCCAAAGGTAGCCTTGGTTTCTATGGCAACGAAGACGAAGACTCCTTCTGCTCCCCTCACTTCTCCTCTCCAACATGTTAGTGACTCTTCTTCCTGCCTGTCTCTCCCTTGCTGATAGGGACCTCTCTGCTTTGCCTCCCTGACCCTTTCGTTTGTGTTTCTCCTGTCCTCCCTTTCAAATTTCCTCTGCCCTCTTTCGATGTAGGGACAGACTAGAGCACTCCAGCCACATTTCCAGAGTGGATGGCAGGAGTGCTGGCTGATTGCCTCTTTGCCCTTTTCTCCTTGGTTTGGGTGGGTGGGAGTATCGTGCTCCAGAAACAAGGGCCCCTTCTGTAAAAGTGGGCCAGGAATCTGTCGGACCCACATCATATTGTGTGGTGGTTGTAGTTCTGGAATGAAGCACCAGTATGTGAAGAAAAATGCATGAAATGAGTGATTGGCAGAGGGTGGAGGTGGGCCTTTGGCAGGGGGGAAGAGCAAATAGGGGCCCAGGTAGTCAGTCACTGCCCACATTTCCCCATTACAGCACCCATGTTGGATGAGTCGGTCATCATCCAGCTGGTGGAAATGGGCTTCCCCATGGATGCCTGCCGCAAAGCTGTCTACTACACAGGCAACAGTGGGGCCGAGGCCGCCATGAATTGGGTCATGTCACACATGGATGATCCAGGTAGGCAGGGGTGGGTAGCAGGGTAGTGCAGGGCCTCCATCCTCCCCAAACACTGCAACCCCTTGACATCCATAGATTTTGCAAACCCCCTCATCCTGCCTGGCTCCAGTGGACCTGGTTCCATAAGTGCAGCAGCTGAGCCCCCACCAGAGGACTGTGTGACCACCATCGTCTCTATGGGCTTCTCCCGGGACCAGGCCCTGAAAGCTCTTCGGGCTACGGTATGGGCTGCCTTAGCTAAGGACTTAGGGCCAGTGGGGAAAGGGGGTGGGAGCATTGGTCCATCCTCTGGGAGCAAGACCAAGGACAACAAGGCTGGGTACTACCCCTCTGTGGCCGTGAGGAAGTGGCTGTGGCTTTCTTTCACTGGAGGTTTTCTTGCCCCAGAACTTGTTAGAAAAAAAATTGCACTTCCAGCTGGGTGTGGTGGCTCACACCTGTAATTCCAGCACTTTAGGAGGCTGAGACAGGTGGATTGCTTAAACTCTCAGGTTTGTGAGCAGCCTGAGCTAGAGCGAGACCCTGTCTCTAAAAAAGTAGCCAGGTGTTGTGGCAGGTGCCTATAATCCCAGCTACTTGGGAGGCTGAGGCAAGAGGATCGCTTGAGCCCAAGAGTTTGAGGTTGCTGTTAGTTGTGACACCACAACAGTCTACCCAGGGTGACAAAGTAAGACTCTGTCTCAAAAAAAAAGAAAAAGTAACGGGTGGTGCATGTGGCTCAGTGAGTAGGGCGCCGGCCCCATATACTGAGAATGGCAGGTTCGAACCCAGGCCCAGCCAAACTGCAACAAAAAATAGCTAGGCCTTGTGGCAGGTGCCTGTAGTGCCAGCTACTCAGGAGGCTGAGGCAAGAGAATAGCCTAAGCCCAGGAGTTGGAGGTTGCTGTGAGCTGTGACATCACAGCACTCTACCGAGGGTGATAAAAGTGAGACTCTGTCTCTAAAAAAGAAAAAAGAAAAAGTAACACTTCCTTCCTCTCCAAGAACAATAGTTTAGAACGGGCTGTGGACTGGATCTTTAGTCACATTGATGACCTGGATGCCGAAGCTGCCATGGACATCTCAGAAGGCCGCTCAGCTGCCGACTCCATCTCTGAGTCTGTGCCTGTGGGACCTAAAGTCCGGGATGGTCCTGGAAGTGAGTATCCCCAGGAATAGACTGGTGGAATCTAGCCAATCTGCTACACTAGACCCCTCATTCCAAAGCAGCTCTGCTTTCCTGGGGGGTCAGAGGCTTCTCTCCACTAATACGACTTCTGAGGGTGGACTCCAGGAGACTGAGGCAGTCTTTGACCCAGTACATGCCCCACAGTCCCTGAACTCATGTCTTGAGTTTGAGTTGTTACATTTATCTTTAGATTGTCACTCGGGGACGTGTCTGTGGCTCAGTGAGTAGGGTGCTGGCCCCATATGCTGGAGGTGGCAGGTTCAAACCCAGTCCTGGCCAAAAACTGGAAAAAAAAAAAAAATATATATATATATATATATATATGTATGTGTGTATGTATGTATGTATAAATAGATTGTCACTCAAGGATTCCTCTCATTTCCTTCTTTGTCTTCTCTGTTTCTTTTCCTAGAGTATCAGCTCTTTGCCTTCATTAGTCACATGGGGACTTCTACCATGTGTGGTCACTACGTCTGCCATATCAAGAAGGAAGGCAGGTGAGGGGGCTAGCCATGTGTGTTTTGAATGGAGAAGCAGAGGTAAGAAGGAGTAGCAGTGTCCTAAAAATCCCTACAATGTTTGTGGGAGAAGGTAAAGGACTGGCTGACAGGGACAAACACACTAGAGAGTGAGAGAACTTCTTAGGGTAGGAATAGGCCAACTACAGCCCAAGGGCTAAATCTGCCCACCTGTTTTTGTAAAGAAAGTTTTACTGGCTGGCTGTACAATGGCTAACAGCCACACTGCTTTTATATCCTTTGTGGCTTTTTTCATGCTGCAACAAGAAAGTTGAGTAGTTGTGTCAGAGGCCAGATGGATTACAGAATCCTTAAATATGTACCCTTTGGTCCCTTCCAGAAAAAATTTGCTAATCCCTATCTCACAGGAATGGGTGGGGTTTGGTTGTAAGGATACTGGAGGATCTGAAGACATTGATATGGGAAATGACCTTTGTTGTGAGATCGTGAAGCTCTCTTCAGACAGGTGGTAGCAAGGCTGTAGGTTTTGGGGGTCTATAGGCAGAGAATGTTGGGAATCTTGGCCCCAGAGTCAACAGTCTCACATCCTGAAGCTACGTCTGAGAGATGAAGCTGATGCAGTTTGGAATGCCCGTGTGTTCATCCTTTTCTGCCTCTTTCCCCCACTTCCCTAGATGGGTGATCTACAATGACCAGAAAGTGTGTGCCTCTGAGAAGCCACCCAAGGACTTGGGCTACATCTACTTCTACCAGAGAGTAGCCAGCTAAGAACTTGCCCTCACCCCTTACCACTGTGGGCAGGGGACAGACCACCTGGCATGAGGGATAGGGGCTGAGGGATGGACTTCAGCCCCCCTGCTTGGTACCCTTTTCTTTTTGTCCCCAACAGCAGGGAAGAAGCCAGAGGCCATAGGAGAATGGCCAAGCTACAGCAGGGGGGCTGTAGACTCTGGGGATGGAGCAGGAACGGGAGGGGGCCAACCCCCCCACCGCCTGTCTGTAAGGAGACTTTACTGTTTCCCTTGCCCTGGAATCCACAGCGCTCTGCTTCTGTGTAACCCTGCCCAGCCTCCTGTTGTGGAGGGGAGGGGTCTTATTTGTGTGTGTGTGTGGGTGTAGCTTTGTGCAGCCTCTTCCAGGGGAGGGAGCCTCTGTGCCTCTCCTCCCCCTCTGTGTGGTTGGGCAAGGAGGGATAAGAGGGAAATGAGGACCCACCCTTGCCCTCCTGCCTCGTCTCCCACCCCTACCCGTCTCTTCCCTGTACGTCTCTGGAAAATGCCAAAATACATGTGAATAAACGTACAGTGGCTAAATTGTGTCATGTTTGATACCTTGAGAGAGACTTAATGTTCTGGGGTTAGCAAGAGAAAATTGCCTGCTCTGTCCCCTGCCCCCCTCAAGGCAGCGTTCTACTTTTCACTAGTTCTGGAGTTAGAAAACTGGAGTGGGGATGTGGAGTGGTATAAAGGCAGAGCTGAAGGCAAAGGGGAGATGGAGTGAAGAGCCCACACAGGGGAAGGCCCAAGTGTTTCCCAGATGTCCTTCATTTCCCTCAGGTCTAGGCCAGCTGGAGTCAAAGAGCTGGTTACACTGTGGCTGGTTACTGTGGGGCTCCAAGAGTGCTGGGATTAGAGGCATGAAGACACCTCTAATGGCCCTTCCTCAGTGCTTTTGGTCCCAGTGAGCAATTTGGTGGATTGCCAACTTGCTGCCCTTAAGCTCCACTCAGAACCCCCGCTGGTGCCTTAGCCATCCGGGCTGTAGCTACTCCGATGGAGAAAGGGCTTCTCTTTACCAGAGTCGGAAGATACCCTCAGCGCTTTTGTTTGTTTGTTTTTTTTGCCACAGAGTCTCATTTCCAGTCACCCTGGGGTAGAGTGCGGTGATATCATAGCTCACAGCAACCTCAGACTCTTGGGCTCAAACGATCCTCTTTCCTTAACCTACAGGTGCCCGTCACAACGCCCGACTAGTTTTTAGAGATGGAGGTCTCGCTCCTTCTCAGGCTGGTCTCAAACTCCTGAGCTCAGGCAATCCACCCGCCTGGGGATCCCAGAGTGCTGGGATTAGAGGCGTGAATCACTGCACCCGGCCGGTCCTCAGCGCTTTTGGTCCCATTGAGCAATTTGGTCGATTGCCAACTTGCTGCCCGTAGGCTCTACTCAGAACCGCCGCTGGTCCTCTGAGGGGATGAAGTCGCAGTGTGGGTTCCCCGGAGCGCAGGGACTCAACAGTTCTCGTCTCCTCCCGAAAGCCAGGCAACTGAGGCAGAAGCGACGAAGCCCCCCCAGACGTTTGGTATAGAACGTTGCTACAAGAAAAACAGAACGTCAGAATATTGCAACAGCAGCGGGGCGGGCTGTAGGCGGGCCAGGGGGAGGGAGGGCTCCAAGCTGGGCGGGCTCACCATGGACGAGGACGGCGAGGAGGCGGAGTTCTGCTTCGCTGCTCTATATATAAGCGGGCAGTGGCCGCGGCTGCGCGGTGATACTGACCTTCAGGGTGTCGCCTCTAGCACCATGGCGCCCTCAAGGAAGTTCTTCGTTGGGGGGAACTGGAAGATGAACGGGAGGAAGAAGTGTCTAGGGGAACTCGTTAGCACTCTGAACGCAGCCAAGGTGCCGTCTGATACCGGTGAGCCCTTGCCGGGGCGGGGTCTGTGTCGAGGGCTTGGGGGTCAGGCGTGGCAGTGCCCCCTTCGGAGCTCCGAGTGCCTGCCTAGACTGGATGCAGGGCTGGGGGACGAGGGCCACTGGGTGTCCGGGCCTGAGCCCCGTGGCGCAGTGGCCCCGCAGCAGTAGTGGCAGAGGTTTGTCGAGGGGGTAGGCTGGACATTTAATGGTGCCCTAGCGGATTGTGAGCGGACTGGACCTCTAGCGTTGCCCGGAGGAAGATGGCCCCAGGGCTCAAACTGGGGCTAAATCAGCCAGGAGCCGGGTGGTAGGGGGAGCGGAGTCTGAGCCTCTGCGGGCGATCGGGAGAAGGTGGCTGCAGCCCCCGGGTGTGTGGGTGAGCAGGCCCGGCTTGCGCGTGTTCCTTGCTACCTGCCCCCTCGGCAGCTGGCTCCGTGCGCCACCGCACGTAGCCCTAGACTCCTCCCAGCGCCTTGCTGAGCGCGCCGAATCCCCAGCCTAAGCTCTCGGCTCGAGCCACAGCTATGAACCCTTCCCTTCGCCAGCCTGGATGACTCCTACCTTCCATGGAAGGGACTGAGCAGGCTGAGCCATTGGGAGGAGCGATCCCACAGCTTCCCCAAACCTAGAAACGCCAAAGTGCTAGACCTCTATGAGCTAATCAACTTCCTGCCACCCAGGTGCAAAAGAGTGCATCCTTCCCCACCCGCCTAGATCACAGAACCTCGGGGCCTCATCAAATGAGGCATCCCCAGAAACCCAATAGAAATCAGGAGTTAGCCCCTTCTTTTGCTAAAAATCCTTGCCTGGCTGAGGAAAGTGGGGATGGGCTATTTTAGAAGGGAGGCAGGGTTGGCCCCTAGAGAATGCTGAGTCTGGGAGGTGTCTGCCCATCCCCAGAATAGCTTGAGGAAATTGGAGCCACAGCTGTTAAGAGCAGAGGGCAGGGTGAGGACCACGGCCTCTTAGGGTCACTTGGAAAGCTCTAAGGTTTGGGTGCAGGCCCAGCATGGGCTGGAAAGTGGACAAAGGTCATCTTGCTGGGGTGAAAAAGGAAAAGCAGAACCAAGAAAGAGGGTGAAGGCTGGGGGCTCCGGAGCACTAAATAGGAAGTCTGGAAAATGAAGGCTTTCTTGGATCTCCTGCTCAGAGGTGGTTTGTGCACCCCCCACTGCCTACATCGACTTCACCAGGCAGAAGCTGGATCCCAAGATTGCTGTGTCTGCACAGAACTGCTACAAAGTGACAAATGGGGCCTTTACTGGGGAGATCAGGTGAGATGGGGGCAGAGATGGGTGTATAGGGACCCTTTCCTCATTGTGGAGAAAGCCATAGGGTGGATTCCCTGCTGAACCTTGGCATTGTCTCTCCTTTTAGCCCCAGTATGATCAAAGACTGTGGAGCCACATGGGTAATCCTGGGGCACTCAGAGAGAAGACATGTCTTTGGGGAGTCAGATGAGGTTAGTATCCAAGGGAGGAGATAAGAGATGCATTATTCCAAGAGGGATGTCTCACTAAGTCTGTTTCTCAACAGCTGATTGGGCAGAAAGTGGCCCATGCTCTGGCAGAGGGACTTGGAGTAATCGCCTGCATTGGGGAAAAGCTAGATGAGAGGGAAGCTGGCATCACTGAGAAGGTTGTTTTCGAGCAAACCAAGGTCATCGCAGGTATCTCTATCAAGAAGGGTATTTGAGCCTAGCCAGGGCCACAAAGTCTCTCTGAGAGTATAGTCAGGTGCCCTGGAGACTTGGTTCCTATCAGTTCTGCTCCTGCCCCTGAAGCTATCAGAGCCACCTGAAAATCCACAACCATCCACCAGGGGGCAGTAGGCTATCATTCTTTTTCTTTTCTTTTCTTTCTTTTCTTTTCTTTGTTTTTTTTTTTTTTTTTGAGACAGAGCCTCAAGCTGTCACCCTGGATAGAGAGCTGTGACATCACAGCTCACAGCAACCTCCAATTCCTAGGCTCCAGCGAGTCTTCTGCCTCTGCCTCCCAAGTAGCTGGGACTACAGGCACCCGCCACAACGCCCGGCCATCTTTTGGTTGCAGCCGTCATTGTTGTTTGGCAGGCCGGGGCTGGATTTGAACCTGCCAGCTCAGGTGTACGTGGCTGGCGCCTTATTAGCCCATTGAGCCACAGGCGCCGAGCCTTCTTTCTTTTTTTAAAAAAAAACTAGACTATTTGTATTTTATTATTATTTTTTATTTATTTTTTTGACGAGGGCCCGGTTTGAACCACCTCCAGTATATGGGGCTGGTGCCCTACTCCTTGAGCCACAGGTGCCCCCCTTTATTTTTCATTTTTTGCAGTTTTTTTTTTTTTTTTTGGCTGGGGCTGGGTTTGAACCCGCCACCTCCGGGATATGGGGCCGGCGCCCTACTCCTTTGAGCCACAGGTGCCGCCCTATCATTCTTCATACCCTGGGGAATTTGGCTGTTCATTCTTCCTGTTCATTCTCCCTTCATCTGTGATCTCTGTCCTGTAGATAATGTGAAGGACTGGAACAAGGTCGTCCTGGCCTATGAGCCTGTGTGGGCCATTGGTACTGGCAAGACTGCAACACCCCAGCAGGTAACTGAGCTCCCTGCCGTTACCCTATCCAGCCTCAGTAGGACTGGACAGACATCATCTGGGCTAACCCCTCATTTTAAAGATAGGACACTGGGGCTGGGTGCAGTGGCTCATGCCTGTAATCCCGGGACTCTGACTGAGGCTGGTGGGTTGCCTGAGCTCAGGAGTTCGAGACCAGCCTAAGCTAGGGCAACATCTTGTCTCTAAAAAATAGCCAGGCATTGTGACAGGCATCTGTATTCCCAGTTACTTGGGAGACTGAGGCAAGAGGATTGCTTGAGCCTAAGAGTTTGAGGTTGCTGTGAGCTGTGATGCCACGGCACTCTACTGAGGGTGATCAAATGAGACTCTGTCTCAAAAAAATAAAAAAGACAAGACACTGGAGCCTAGGAGGACTGTGACTTGTACAACGGTACCTATTCCACAGCCTGTCTGGGGTCAGAGCCCTGGTACTGACTCAGATCCTAGGATTCTTGCAAGAAGCCACACTAACTCTTCACTGGTGCCAGTGATTTTTTTCCTCTCTGAGTGAGCTTATTTTGGCTTCTTGTTGTAGGCCCAGGAAGTACATGAGAAACTCCGGGGATGGCTTAAGTCCAATGTCTCTGATGCAGTGGCTCAGAGCACCCGAATCATTTATGGAGGTGAGTGGGTCTGGCTCTACAATGAGGTGGGATGGGCTGAGAACCAGATTGAGCCCTCAGACATGGAGGCAAGGATAGAGCATACTTAATCCATCCTTGACCAAGGCCTTTTTCTGCTCCCTTCCTAGGTTCTGTAACTGGGGCAAACTGCAAGGAGCTGGCAAGCCAGCCTGATGTGGATGGCTTCCTTGTGGGTGGCGCTTCCCTCAAGCCAGAATTCGTGGACATCATCAATGCCAAACAATAGGCCCATCCATCTCCCCTACCTTTCCTGCTAAGCCAGGGACTAGGTAGCCAAAAAGCCCAGTAACTGTTTTCACCCTGTATATGCTTCTGATGGTATCATCTGCCCCCTCTCATGGCCTACCATACTCCAAACGGTACCTTCTCTTACCATTTATACCTTCCCCCATAATGGTTGGGACCAGGCCAATCTCTTCTCCACTGACTATAATGGTTGGAACTAAACATGTCACCAAGGTGGCTTTCTTGGCTGAGAGGTGGAAAGGGTAGAGCTTGCTCCTGGGTCCTCCCAGGCCTCCAAGAAGACAGGAGAAAGAAACTATCCTCCTCTCCCCTCACACCCTGAAGCCAGGGCTCCTCCCCTCAGAGGCGAGGGGTTCTGTCCTCTCCCAAGGTGCCAGATGCCTCTGTGTGTTAAGTATGTGATCCATCCCACATGTGAGGGAATAAAAACACTTGGCATTAAGGCTTGTAGTCTGTCCTTCACTGTCTTTGCCTATATACTCTCTTTTTCCTTTTTGAAGTAACCATAGAACTTTATCCCTTGTGAGAAAAAAAAAAAACCATGAACAGGTTTAACACATCTCTTACTATTTTTACTTGAAAAAATGTCTTGCATAACCAGCTGCCCCAGTCTTGATTATTACCTCCCTCCCTCTACCTTTTAAATGGCTCTGGGGCTGCTTAGCTCCCCAGAGGATGGGTTGGGGTAGGGACCCAGCCTCACTGGCTTTAAGTCTGGGCTAGTTGCACCTTCCCAAGGGCAGAGGTAGTGGCAAGGCCCCAGCACAATCTGTGGTATCACAGGGCTCACTGGTAGAGCAGGTAGCGTTTCATGGCAGGGGGCAAGGGCAGAGCAGATACCTGGCCAAGCCGGGTATCCCCGAGGGTGTGGCGCACACACAAGCGGCTCAGGTGCAGAAGGGAGTGTGGCTCTGCTGGGAGAGAGAAGGAGGGGAAGGTAAGTAGGGTTACAGCCACCAGCCAGAAATCCTAAAACTACAAGGCCTACCCAGGTGCCCGTCTGCTTTCCCATTGAGTCTGCCCTTACCTTTGGTGAAAGGGAGATATTAAGGTACCCTGAAGTTCTGTGTCACAGTTAAGATTTCTTACATCCCTAGTCAGAGCTGGGGGTGAAGCTCTAGCAAAGGTGGCTCTAACAGTGCTGGAGCTGACCCCGCTTTGATTTCCAGAGAGGCCTTGAAGCTTAGGCTAATGAGAGGAAAGATGACCTTCCTTCACTATACGGTGGCTCACCACGGGTGATGGAAGGGCAGGCATCACCCACCTCCAAAGACAGCAATTGCAGAGAGTTGGCTTTAAGCCCTGGCCCTAGCCAGTTCACAAGGAGGTCTTCCACTGCAGCCCCACCCTAAGGCCCTGTCTCCTCACTGCTGTCCTTCCTAGTGCCCAGGTCCCCAGTGGTCCCATCCTGGGGCTTGACTGAGGAAGTAGGTATGTGGCACAGGAGGTCAGGGCCCAAGGAATCTGGTATATACGACAGGTACCTAGCACTGCCAGTCCTCTTACTTTTGGATCTGTACACCTACCCAGTACCCATTAATCCTTTGCACCTCCTGCTTGGGACTGTCTCTTAAGCCCTAATCCCTGGAGGACCTCCCTCCATTCTGAGGATTCACCACTTAGCTAAGAAAACTTAAGCAAGTTTCTTTCCCAAGACTGTTTTTACCTCTATTGCTGTTGGATTAAACAGATAACAGCTGTGAAGACCCTTAACCTTCCTGGCACTGAACAGGCATAGGAGGCAGGTCAGATGCAGACCTACCCCCTCTGCTCTTGTCTGAAGTTGAGTTTCCATCCCAAATCCCTGCCACCAGTGACAGAATATTCTCCCCATACCTACCCTAGGCCTCACCTCTCCTTTCGCCAAGGTAGCGGATGCGGACCTGGCACTGGCCCCAGACAGCGCTTACTGCCGGATAGAGGGTCCTGCCCTTCAGTCCGCGGAAGGCTGGCCCCAAGTAGGTGTCCCCAGTAGCATAGCCCAGAATGCCCTCCTCCATGTCCAGAATCACCAGCAATCTCTCTGGCACGTCCAGCTGCTCACCCAGAGGTCCGGCTGGGTACTGGGGGGCCCCGGGCCCTTTGTTCTGATGGTACAGCTTCCCCAGCCCAATGTCCCAGCCCCACGACTCACTGTTGCTGCCCAGCAGCGCCGCATAGTAGTCAGCCTGCAGCGGGGCGAGGGCCGTGGCCACACCCACCACAGCATGCGTGCCCCTCTGCTCCGGCGGCCAGCTGATCTCCCAGGCATGCAGGCCCCTGGAGTAGCCCCTCTTACCCCGGACCCCATCAGTACTTTGGGCCACAGGCCGCCGCTCAAAGTACAAACCCCCTTCTTTGACCTCGATGTTCTCCGAACAGTCCTTGGGGTTCCAGCCGTGGCGCCGTTGGGCTCCCAGATCAAGACGGGGTGCAGACAGCAGCTCCTCCAAGCCCTCGGGACAAGAAAAGTCAGGGCACAGGGCCTGTGGTGTGGGGGTACTGCTGCTGCCCCCCGCCAGGGCCGTCTGGCCCATGGAAGCGAGGACCTGGCCGTGTCCCTGAAAGAATCTTGCTGGGTCGTCTCTTTTCTGAAAGTTGAGCTCCAGTTCGGGACTGACCTGGAGGGGAAGTGAGAGGCAAAGGGGAGGGAAGCGCGGAGTCCTGATGAGAGCTGCTCACGCAGACCCCCATCCTTTCACCCACGTTTGCCGACTAGCGCTCCTCCCTCTTCGCTCCCCCAAGCTCCTAGGCCTATCATCCTGCTCTCACCCTCTCTGTCCCAGGTCACCAGAGACTCTCCCGAGTTTGCCCCGGGAGCCTCATAATGGGGCCAGCCCCAAGCCCCAGACTCCGCACCTTGCTTGGCTTCCCAGCCCAGGCGGTCACACTCCCTCAAAGGGAACCCGGCCGAAAGTAACCCAGGCGAGCCAGGTGCAGACCGCCGGCCGCTTCCGCCTCCAGCACGGCACCGGGCCGCGCCCTCTCCCGGTCCCCACGAGTCCCTCTGGGGCGGTTAACCCTCTCGTCGCCGCGCCCTCCCCAGGCCATGCCCCTGCGGGGAACCCTCCGCGGCGGTTTACTCTCCACCCAGGACGCAGCCGCGGAGAGCACGCCCCGCCCTCGTGGAGCCCACTCGGGGCGGTTATCCTCTGGTCACCTCCGGTGGCCCCGAGGCCACGCCCCCATGGGGAGGCCTCTGCGGTTAGCCCTTTCCTGGCAGCCAGGGAGTCGGCACCCTGGACCCTGTCACTTCAGAATTGAACCTTTTGATGGCCTCATCACCTTCGGGTCACTGGGATGTGTTCTCCACCCACGAGACCTTTGAGCTGCCTGAACCACCGACTCACTCCAGCTCAAGGAGATAAGGAGCACGGAGTCAAGGAGGGGCTTCCATTGTGCTAACATCGATTTCCATTCGCCCGTGATTCTAGGTCACTGTTCCTGGGCTTGTCTCTACTGCACCTGGTTGTGAGTCAGTCCTCAGAGGTTGTTGTGGTGTTAAAATAATCCAGGTAAAGCACAAGCACAGAGCTTGGTACACAATGTGCACTAAGCATAGCAGCTGTTATTATTAACATTTACAGAGTGCTGACTGTATGGGGACAATATAATACAGTGGTGAAATGGGCCAGGCGTGGTGACTCACACCTGCAATCCTAGCACTCTGGGAGACCAAGGCTGGTGGATTGCCTGAGCTCACGAGTTTGAGACCAGCCTGAGCCAGAGCAAGATCTTATCCCTAAAAATAGCCGGGCCTGTGGCAGGCGCTTGTAGTTCCAGCTACTTGAGTGGCTGAGGCACGAGAATCGCTTGAGCCTAAGAGTTTGAAGTTGCTGTGAGCTGTGACGCCACAGCACTCTACTGAGGGCAACGAAGTGAGATTCTGTCTCAAAAAAACAAACAAACAAAAAAAAACCTGGAGTTTGGGGAAAGCGCCTGTAGCTCAGTCGGCAAGGGCACTGGCCACATAACATAGGGTGGTGGGTTTGAACCCTGCCTGGGTCGGCTAAGCAACAATGACAACTGCAACCAAGATATAGCCGGGCATTGTGGCTGGCACCTGTAGTCCCAGCTACTTGGGAGGCTGAGGCAAGAGAATCACTTGAACCCAAGAGTTTGAGCTTGCTGTGAGCTGTGACTCCCCGGCACTCTACCCAGGGCGACAGTGTGAGACTCTCAAAAAAAAAAAAAAAAGAAAAGAAAGAAAAGGATAAGACTCTTTTTTTTTTTTTTTTTTGAGACAGAGCCTCAAGCTATCGCCCTGGGTAGAGTGCCATGGCATCATGGCTCATAGCAACCTCAAACTCCTGGGCTCAAGCGAGTCTCCTGCCTCCACCTCCCAAGAGACTATAGGTGCCCGCCACATCGCCCAGTTATTTTTTTGGTTGCAGTTGTCATTGTTGTTTGGTGGGCCAGGCTGGATTCGATCCCACCAGCTCAGGTGTATGTGGCTGGTGCCTTACCTGCTTGAGCCACAGGTGCTGAGCCACCTCTTTCTTTTTTTTTTTTTGAGACAGTCTCACTTTGTTACTCTTGGTAGAGTGCTGTGGCGTTGCAGCTCACAGCAACCTCAAACTCTTGGACTCAAGTGATTATCTTGCCTCAGCTTCCCAAGTATCTGGGACTACAGGTGCCCGCCACAACACCTGGCTATCTTTTAGAGATGAGGTCTTGCTCTTGCTCAGTCTGTTCTCGAACTTGTGAGCACAGGCAATCCACTCACCTAAGCCTCCCAAGTGCTGGGATTACAGGCATGAGCAACTGTATCTGGCCTCTTTTTTCTTTTTTAGACAGCATCTCAAGCTGTCCCCTGGGTAGAGATCATAACTCACAGCAACCTCCAACTCTTTGAGCTCAAGCTATCCTCTTGCCTCTAGAAAAACTAGAAAATAGTTTTTCTATTTTTAGTAGAGGAGTCTACCTTTTTGCTCAGGCTGGTGTCGAACTTGTGAACTCACACAATCCACCCACTCAGCCTCCCAGAGTGCTAGGATTACAGGCATGAGCCACTGTGCCTGGCCAAAAGGATAAACTCTTAACCAAGGTTTTAGTAGTTAGGAAAGGAAAGTATCCTAGAAGAGGTGATACTTGGGATGAGTCTTGAAGGATGACTAGGAATTGACCTGAGAGGGGCCAATTCTAAGCAGAATTAGGGTTAGGGTTGCATGTAGAAGGCATTCCAGAGAGGTCAGCATGAAAAAAGCAAGAAGGAGGCGGTGCCTGTGGCTCAGTGGGTAGGGCACTGGCCCCATATACTGGGGGTGGCGGGTTCGAACCTGGCCCCAGCCAAACTGCAACAAAAAAATAGCTAGTCATTGTGGCGGGCTCCTGTAGTCCCAGCTACTTGGGAGGATGAGTCAAGAGAATCACCTAAGCCCAGGGTTTGGAGGTTGCTGTGAGCTGTGACGGCACGGCACTCTACCGAAGGCAATAAAGTGAGACTCTGTATCAAAGAATAAACGCAAGAAGGTTATAATCCTAGCACTCTGGGAGGCCAAGGTGGGTGGAATGCCTGAGCTCATGGGATCGAAACCAGCCAGAGCAAGAGTGACACCCTCATCTCTAAAAATAGCTGGGAGTTGTGGCAGGCGCCAATACTCCCAGCTACTTGGGAGGCTGAGGCAAGAGAATAAATTGAGCCCAAGAGTTTGAGGTTGCTGTGAGCTATGACACCAAAGCACTCTATTTAGTGTGACAAAGTAAGACTTTGTCTCAAAAAAAGAAAGTCCGGGCGTTGTGGCAGGCGCCTGTAGTCCCAGCTACTTGGGAGGTGGAGGCAGGAGACTTGCTTGAGCCCAGGAGTTGGAGGTTGCTGTGAGCTGTGATGCCACAGCACTCTATCCAGGGTGAAAGCTTGAGGCTCTGTCTCAAAAAAAAAAAAAAAAGAAAGA
>CAUYRH010115835.1:0-45725 GCA_963574655.1 Perodicticus potto | reverse complement strand
GCTTTGGGATGGAGTGTTCTATATATGTCTATCAAGCACAATTATTCTAGGGTCACGTTTAAGTCCCTTGAATATTTGTTTAGTTTTAGTTTGGAAGATATGTCCAGCTCTGTAAGAGGAGTGTTAAAGACCCTTGATATTATGCTATCATATAATATCCTATTTCTGAGATTAATGAAGGTCTGTTTCAGGAATCTGGGAGTATTTAAGTTGGGTGCTTAAATATTTAGAATTGATAAGTCTTCTTGATTTATTTTTTTTTTCTAGACCAATATAAAGTGTTCATTATTTTCCTTTTTTAACTTTAGTTGCTTTAAATCCACTTGTATCTGAAAATAAGTTTGCAGCCCCTCTTTTCTTCTGAATTCTGTTTGCCTGAAAAATTGTCTTCCATTCCTTACCTTTAAGTTTTAATTTGTCTTTTGAGGCTAGGTGTGTTTCCTGCAAACAGCAAATAGATGGCTTGCATTTTTTTTTATCCAATCAGCTAGTCTATGCCTCTTCAGTGTGGAATTTAAGCCATTAACATTTATTGAGAGAACTGATAAGTGTGATGGTGTTCTAATCGTCTTATTTTGTGAAAGTCCATTGCTTGTTTTTATCTTTTGCATCATTGTGGAGGGTAGGTTTTGTCCTTTACTTTCTAGGTACTTACTTTGCTGGTGGTCCATTTTTATGGTCAGTGTGTGGAACAGGTTGAAGTATTTCAGCTGTAAAGCTGGTCTTGTGGCAAACTTTCTCAATGTTTGAATGTCAGTAAAACATTTGATTTCTCCATCAATTTTGAAGCATAGCAGGATACAGAATTCTGAGCTGGAAATTGTTTTGTTTAAGTAGATTAAAGGTAGATGACCACTGTCTTCTGGCTTGAAAAGTTTCATTCGAGAAATCTGCAGTCACTCTGATGGATTAGCCTATGTAGAGCAATTGGAACTTATTCCTTGTGGTCTACAGAATATTTTCTTCTGTCTTGACTTCTCACAGATTTAGGACAATGTGTCTTGGAGAAGCTCAATTTGAGTTGAGACAACCTGAGGTCTGATATCCCTCTGAAAGGACTGTGTCAGAATCTTTGGTGATATTTAGGAATTTTCATTTATACTATTCTATAGTATGGCTTCCATTCCTCTAGGGGATCCTTCTTCCTCTTCTGGGATACTTATAACTCATATGAAGTCCCATAGTTCTGTCAGTGAACATTCTGCTTTTTCTCTGAGTCTTTAACTATCTGAGTTAGCTCAAGAGCTATATCCTTTACCTCTGAGATTCTTTATTCTGCATGATCTAATCTGTTACTGATGCATTCTACTGCATTTTTAAGTTCACTAATTGACTGCTTCAATTCCATTAGATCTGCTGTATCCTTTCTATACTCTTCATATGATTCATCTCATATTTGATTGTGTTTTTGGATTTCCTTTTAGTTATTTCCACTTTTACAGAAATTTCCTTCATTGTTTTTATCATCCATATTTTAAATTCCCAATCTGTCATTTCAAACATTTCTAATGTAAACTCTTTAAACAAAATATATATACTCTGTAATCTGAAATAAAAGTGACCAAAAAAGACAGATATTTTGTGGTCCTCAATAAAGAGCAAATAGAGGAGCTGATCCCAAAAGGAATCCTTTTCCAGCACCAATTTAAATGACATTTTATCTTGAGTAGATCCCTATTTTTCAGACCCCTAAACATCAATTCAAGAAATTTTGATTGTTATCATGTTTAGACTTAAAATGAGAAACCAGTTTGTCAGATACTTGATAGAATGGGTCATTGCCTTCAGGTAACTGATGAGCTATCATTAAGTAAATGACATTGTGGAGAGACAGAGCAAGATGGTGAACTAGAGACATCTCCCTGCCAGCTACTCGTGGTGAGACAAGGGCAAGTGTTCATCAGGTACCTCTATCTAGGGAAATCTGCATAGAAATATCACTCCGAGGGCATATTGAAGCAGTAGGAGACTTTAGGAGCCAATAAGGAAGTCTGGAGCTGAGGAAAACTAAGTTGGAAGGCAGGCATTTGTTGTGTACGGAGGCCAGGGTGTTGGCCAGCTCTCCCGCAGAGGGCTGTGTTGGGAAAGGGTTGTCCAACAGTATGATTTTGGATTGGGCTGTTCACTGAAGAGGTAAGAAGACTAGAACAGCAGCTGGAAGCTGGGGTGGAACACCAGGGTGGTGTTGGTGCTGGTGGGGTGCCACCATTGTGGGAAGACCACTTGCATGGGAGGATCAGTCCATGGGGCCCTACTGCCTGGCCAGGTCTGACACACCTGCTGAGCACCAGTGGCCATCCTCGGAGTGAGCTGAGCACTCCTATACTCCTTGAGTGGGCTGGTTTGCTGTCAGAGGACACTGTATGATGAATTGCCTGGGAAGCCTGGTGAAATTTGGGGACCCAGTCTTATCCAGACTGAATGCTGAGGAAATCAATAGGCCCAGATTGAGGGCAAAGAAGCCAAGAAGATACAATTGGTCTTCATTGAAAATAGAAAATGTCTTCCAACCCATATCATATACAGAAAATCCAGCATGTACTCTCCATCTCCAAACACCACAGAGCCACCTAGCGTCCAGGCAATATATTACAAATGAAATGTAATACACACACACATTGTTTTATATTTTTGGCTTATCTTTTCAATCTTTTTCCTTAGGCTTTTTTTTGTTGTTGTTGAAATTTTATTTTTCACTTATATTTTTGTCTATAGCTCCTCCATTTTCATGATGGTTTTTACCCTTTTTATTCTTTCTTTCTGTTTTATTTCTCTCCTTTATCTCTCTTTTGGCAGAAAGCCTGTGATTTTGAGGGACTTACCATTCTTTCCCCCTCAAAGTCCTAGAGCTATGGATGTGATTAAAACACCCCACCAAATACCACCATTTGTCCTGTTGCTTTTCCCCTTGCCGTCCTATTTCTTTCCTTTTCTTCAAATTGTTCCTTCTATTCCCCCCTTTTTTCTTTATCTTTTTCTTTTCTTTCTCCCTTTTCACTCTTTACCCTGCTCTTCCTTTTAGCCTTATACCAACAGGTCACATGAACACCTAAGCTCTTAGACAAGGTAATTTAAAGCAAAGGATGTAGTGAGATGGAAAAAGTAAAGGAGAGATGTCAACAAAAAGAAAACACACAGGAGGAGAAACCAACAAAAATTCTGACAATGTGAAAACTCAGAATAAAGCACACTCTCCAGGGATCATGAGGTAGCTACCACAGGTGATTCCACTTATAAAGAATTAATGTAAATTACAGAAAGGGAATTTAAAATGTAGATGGAAAAAAATAAATAAAAGAAATTGAAAAGAGGGGTGGCGCCTATGGCTCAGTGAGTAGGGCACCGGCCTCATATACCAAGGGTGGTGGGTTCAAACCCAGCCCCAGCCAAACTTCAGCAACAACAAAAAATAGCTGGGCATTGTAGCAGAAGCCTGTGGTCCCAGCTACTCAGGAGGCTAAGGCAAGAGAATCGCCTAAGCCCAGAAGTTGGAGGTTGCTGTGAGCTGTGTGATGCCACAGCACTCTACCACGGGTGATAAAATGACTCTGTCTTTACCAAGAAAAAGAAAAAAGAAAGAAAGAAATTGATAAGAAAGTGGAAAAACAGAACAAAATGGATGAAAGATACAAAGAATATACATAGAATACACTGCAGCTTATGAATTTAAAGGAGTCAATCAGGTAACTTAAAGATGTAGTAGAAAGCATCTTTAACAGATTAGACCATGGAGAATAATGAAATTCAGAGCTAGAGGATAAAGCTGTTTAGATAACCCAGGCAGTTAAGGAGTCAGAAAAGATAGAGAGAAAGAAGAATATTCACTCAGAGAATTATTGAACAGTATGAAGCATTCAAACATACAAATTATAGGTGTTTCTAAAGGGGAAGAAAAATGTTCAAAAGGAGTGGAAGCCCTACTGGAGGATATCATACATGAAAACTTCCCAAGTATCACTAATGTTTATGAAACACTTCTTTTAGAGGGATATCAAATTACAGGTCAACTCAACACAAATTGATAATCTCCAAGACACTTTGTAATGAACCTATCTAAAGACAAGATGAAAGAGACAATTCTGCAATCAGTCAGGATTAAGCACCAATTGACCTACACAGAGGTAGATCCATCAGGGTGACAGGGGAGTTCTCAGCTGAAAGTTTCCAAGCCAGAAGAGAATGGTTAGCTACTTTTAACTTTCTTACATAAACTAATTTTCAGCCCAGAATTCTGTATCCTGCTAAACAAAGCTTCAAAATCAACAGAGAAAGCAAAATTCTTATTGATATGCAAACAATGAGGAAATTCACAAGACCAGCTCTACAGGAAATACTTAGAATGATGCTTCACACTGAATATCATGATGGACACCAGCAAAGAAAATACCCAGAAAGTAAAGGACAAAAACTTAGCTTCACGGTGGCACAATAGACAAAACTAAACAATAGGACAAAATAAGATGAATAGAACTCCACTACATTTATCAATTCTCTCAATAAATGTTAATAACTTGAATTCCCCACTGAAGAGTCACAGGCTGGTGGAGTATATAAAAAAAGCACAAGCCATTCATAGACAACCTTCAGAATGGGAAAATTTATTCGCATATTATGAATCTGACAAAGGCTTGATAACTAGAAAGTACAGAGAACTCAAATTAATCAACAAAAAAGGAGTTAAATCCCATCTATCACTGGGCAAGAGACATGAGAAGAATATTCCCTGAGGAAAACAGTTGAATGGCTAACCAAACATATGAAAAAATGCTCATCATCCCTAATCATCAAAGAAATGATAATCCAAACCACCATGAGATATCTCCTAACCCCAGTGAGAACAGCCCACATCATGAAGTCCCAGAGTTCCAGATGCTGGCATGGGCATGGAGAGAGAGTGTTCCTTTCCCACTGTTGGTGACGCTGTAAACTACTAAAGGCTCTATGGAAGTCAATATGGAAAATAGTCAAATAACTCAAATTAGACCTCCCTTTTGACCCTGCAATCCCACTACTAGGCATCTACACAGAGGAAAAAAATTCTTTCATCAAAAATACATTTGCACTAGAATGTTTGTAACAGTTCAGTTTATAATTACCAAGATTTGGAAGCAATCTAAATGCCCATCAACTCAAGAATAGACTAACAAGCTGTGATATTGTATATCACGGAGTACTATGCAACTGTATGAAAAAATGTTGACTTTACATTTTTTGTATTAACCTGGATGGAGTTAAAACAAATTCCTCTTAGGGAAGTATCACAAGAATTGAAAAGAAAGTATCCAATGTACTCAATTTTATTATGACTCCAGTAGATGATCCAGCACACACCCATATAGGAGAAAAACTTAATTCTATTCAAATTTTGAGGTGAGGGGGAATAAGTGGGGGTTGGTGTGCTCCTGATTATACAGCACAAGGAAGGGGTGCATGACACACCTTTCAGGTTTGGTACACAACTACCAAAAGGAACTCAACCTAACAAACTCAAAAATTGTGACCTGGTTTTTTGTACCCTCACAATAACCAGGAAAAAAAAAAAAAGCCAATGTTTTTTTCACGTGTCTCCAGAAACATGAGCCAGAACTAACTCTCAGAAGTTGTATGATCTTTCAGGGCTTACAAAAATAAGGCTTTTCTAGCAACTAAATGTAATCAAAGATGACATTTACCTTGCAATATAGTGATCCCTCTGGCAATGGTGATGTTCAATTTATTTCAGTTAATGATAAAAATCTCTAATGTTCCCTCCTAGAGTAAGCATTGATAATCTGATAAGAGATGGTAAAATCAATGTCCTAAACGAGTCAATAATCATACTGTCCTTTGTGTTCCATGCACTCTTGGCCACACTTCCTTCATACCTTATCCCTGCACACTGAGGACATGTGTATGCCTGCTTGCCTTTTTCTGGACCTGACCTCCCTGGAATGCGGAGTCTGCATTTTCTTTTTCCCGCACCTAACAGATCAACAAACACATAGCAGGTGCTCAAATAGTGAATGTCTGGACCAAGAACAAATGTGTTTAAAAATTATTCAGACTTCTAGAGACACATGAAACAAGCTTATTTTATTTTTCTTACAATACCTCATTATGTACCTGAGGAGAAGGGACCCATTTCTCTCTCTCTTGGAAATTCTGGGTCTTCTCCTCTTTCGTGTAAACATAATAAGAAGGAAGTGTCTTGAATTGAGGTTTGGGGTTGAAAAAACAAGAATCAACTCAAGGGAAAATGTCATTCAATGGGAGGGATCAGCTTTTCTGTCTGCTTTCTCTTGCTCGCCACAAATTTGCTGGATTTTAAGGCCACTCTGATTCCTCACAGCTTCATTCTTTCTCCCAAAATGCCCAAGAGCTTCGAAAGAACAGAACTGAGGATTCTAGAACAAATGCAGGTTTTTGATGAGCACTCTGGCTGGGAATGAGAAAGTCTGTCTCTGTGTTTTAAAAAAAGATACATATTACACATTGCAGTATTTTTCCTAGAGCAGAACCTGACCACTCTTAACAATGGTGAACATGCTTCCATTCCTCAATGATTCAGAAAATATTTATTCGATAAAAACAATCTTTTGCTAAGTAGTATTTTGTGATAAGCATTATGTTGGTTTATATGGCAGGCATAAAGGTACATAAACAAAATTATGGCACTAAATTGGCTTTAGACTTCTTAGGGGGATAAAAATTTGTGCACAAATATACAACTCTAAAAATATCTTTGCATGGGAAAATGTATGGAGTAGCTTCACTATTACATAGGGAAATGCCACACAGACATGTCCTAAGGTCCTTCCCCTGTGCACTTTAAGGGAACTTTGGAAAAGACTCAGATACTCAGTGGAACTACTATAAAGTTCTACATGAAAATATACATGCAAAAATAGATAAATAAATAAAGGGACTTAGACAATCTGGATACTTACCAAAAATGAAGGGAGACAACTGAATGCCAAATAACCTCTGCTTTCTCATTCCCATTGAAATACCCTGCTGTGCCCCATTCATGCTACTCAAAACAGAAATTCTACCTATGTTTAAGATAAACTTTCATTCAAAAAACTTCCATTCTAGCAGTTCTCCTAGTATTAACTGGTTCATTATTCCAAGGAGACTTGAGGAAAAATATTAGTCACTCATCAGGAGGAAGTTAGATGCCTTCAGATGTGCTCAGATTGAAACTAGAATAGTTCATGAAAAGGGTGGTGATTTAAATAGAAATCATATCAACATAAGGGGTTGATTAAGAGCACTGGCACTCATGCTATAGAGGACAGAATCTGATCACCAGTTTTGCCTTTTACTAGCTACATAACATTAGGCAAGTTACTTTACCTCTCTGAGCCTCAGTTCTACCTTATTGTAAATAGATAAAGTGATAGAAATAATATAATAGAGATACTGTGAGGAGTAAGGTTGGCCATCCATATCTGTGGATTCCTCATCCTGAGATTCAACCTACCACCAATCAAAAATATTTGAAAAATTAAGAAAACACAACATGACAGAAAAATACTACAGATATTTAAAATACATGGTATAACAACTATTTACATAGCATTCATGTTTTATTAGGCATTATAAGTTAAACTAGAATTTGTGTTAAGTATATGGGAAGATATGAATAAGTTATATGCAAATGCTATGCCATTTCATATAAGGATTTGAGATCTCCTGGATTTTTGGTATCCACCAGGAGCCATACATGCAATCCCCCAAAGAGAGTACATTATAAATAATGCATGTAAAGTGTTATATAGATGGCAAAGGTAAAATCTGAAATCTAAGAAGTGTTCAATGAATTATCTCTGCAATTACTATTATTTTTATTTTGACATAACAGATGATAAAAGAGCCCAGTTGGCTTGAAGATCACTTTTAATTCAAGAATGTTATGACTTTTTGATTGATTCAAGGATTATGGGGAAGTTTCCCCAGGTATTAGGTAATTAGACCCAAGATAATGTGAGAACTTAATCCTTTGCCTACCGGTCATTTTTTGGTATTCAAGTCTTAGCTTAACTGCTACTCTACATGTAAGTCTTTCCATGGACTTTAATCTAAAATAAAGTCTACCTCTTACCCTGGTCATTCTGTATTACCTCACTTAGTTTTATTTTCTTTTATTTGTTTTTTTTTTCTTTTCTTTCAGACATATATACATACACTTTGAATACATATATGTATTTGTGGGGTACAATGTGTTGAGTTTTTATACAATTTGGAATGCTTACATCAAACTAATTAATGTAGCTTTTGCCTCATTTACTTAATTATTGTGTTAAGATATTTATGTTCTATACTTGATAGATTTGACTTGTACCCTTGTGACATGCTCCATAAGTGTGGTCCCCCCTGTTTACACTCCCTCTATCAAAACTCCCTCCTCCCCTCTAATTCCTTTCCTCTTCCGTCCTTCATCCTGGGCTATAGTTGTGATTTATCGTTCATAAGAAAGTGTGAGTAATTATAAATTGGTTCATAAAAGTACTGAGTACATTGGATACTTTTTCTTCCATTCTTGAGATACTTTACTAAAAAGAATATGTTCCAGCTCCATTCATGTAAACATAAAAGAGGTAAAGTCTCCATCTTTTTTAAGGTTGCATAGTATTCCATGATATACATATACCACAATTTATTAATCCATTCATGGGTTGATGGGCACTTGGGCTTCTTCCATGACTTAGCAATTATGCATTGGGCTGCAATGAACAATCTGGTACAAATATCTTTGTTGCAAAGTGATTTTTGGTCTTTTGGATATACACCTAGTAGAGGAATTGCAGGATAAAATGGCAGGTCTACTTTTAGATCCCTGAGTATTCTCCAAACTTCTTTCCAAAAGGAATCTATTAGCTTGCATTACCACCAGCAGTGCAGAAGGGTTTCCTTTTCTCCACATCCATGCCAACATCTGTAGTTGTGAGATTTTGTGACGTGGGATAATCTTCCTTAGAGTTAGATGATATCTCAAAATGGTTTTTAATTTGCATTTCTCTGATGATTAAAGATAATGAGTGTGGGGTAAAAACCCACATCTATATGCCATTAAATTTGAGGAAAATGGATTGACATGAGTTTTGCTAATGCAGAAAAAGCAAGAGAGCTGGGCTTCCCTGAGGCATACACAGAGCCTGTTTATTGGAGGTAAAAGTCCAGAAACAGAAAGTCTGAAGTCACAGCCATTAAGCCCAAGAAGGTTAGAGGTTGAGAGCCTTCTGCTTGGTGATGCGGTCTAGAGCTTGACAAGTATTGAATACATATTGCCTTAACAGCCTAAAGGTCTCAGCACTGTGGATAAACAGAGTCATAAAATCCATTGGAGGTTAACTTGATGGGCACATAGAAAACTTAAAAGAATAAGCTCCCCTGCAGCTTTAGATTTTTATTTAGATTTTTTGCACAAACAGATGATGCATGTTTTAGAGTGAATGTAAAGCAGAAAAACATTTGTTGTTGTGCAGACTAGATGTCACCACCTAGGTTTAAAATTAGATAGAAAAAGTTAGGTAATAATAAATGTTTTAGATCCTTGATTAGGTGTGTACGTGACCTCCAGTGTATAAAAGGTGGCCAGAAAAAAGATGTTTTGCTACATGCCATCCCGAGCTGTAGTCCGCTTATTGCTACTTTAATACTACAGGAGCAAGTTTGCATCTGGGGCAAAGCTTCTGTTCTCTCATGACTCTGTTCACGAAACAGAGCATTTTTTCATGCATGTGAGGACCATGCTCCTGTCTTCTTCAGAGAAGCTTCTGTTCAAGTCTCTTGCCCACAATGAAATGGGATCACTTGTTCTTTTCTTATTAGTAAGTTTGACTTCTCTGTGGATTCTGATTATCAAACCTTTGTCAGAAACATAATGTGCAAATATCCTCTCCCATTCTGAGGTCTGTCTGCTTGCTTTACTTACGGTGTTGTTGGCAGTGCAGAAACTTTTTAGTTTGATCAGGTCCCAGTAGTATAATTTTGGTGTTTCAAATGCCCAGGGGGTCCTCCTCATAAAGTATTTTCCCAGGTTAGTTTCTTCAAGTGTTTCCCCTGCACTCACTCAAAGAATATTTATAGTTTCATGTCTTATGTTTAAGTCTTTTATCCAGTGAGAGCCAATTTTTCTTAGAGGTAAAAGGTGTGGGTCCAGTTTCAGTCTTTTACAAGTCACCAGCCAACTTACCCAGCACCATTTGCTAAATATGGAATCTTCCCCCAAATTTATATTTTTGATAGGCTTATCAAAGATCAAATGATTATAAGTGTCTGGGTTCATCTCTTGGTTCTCAATTCTGTTTCATGAATCCATCTCTATTTTTGTGTCAGTACGATGCTGTTTTGATCACTGTAGATTTATAGTATACTGTGAAGTGTGGTATCATGATTCCTCCTGATTTGTTTTTATTTCTGAGTAATGTCTTGGCTTTCAAGGTTTTTTCTGTTTCGAT
The DNA here is from genome assembly GCA_963574655.1 of Perodicticus potto. Lineage (NCBI taxonomy): Eukaryota > Metazoa > Chordata > Mammalia > Primates > Lorisidae > Perodicticus > Perodicticus potto. The sequence continues at coordinate 35,283 of CAUYRH010115835.1, read as the reverse complement.
ATAAAATGAAGTACTAATTTTTTCAAATCTTTAAAGTATGACAGAGGTGCTTTAATAGGGATTGCATTAAATCTGTAGATTGCTTTGGGTAGTATAGACATTTTAACAATGTTGATTCTTCCCAGCCATGAGCATGGTATGTTTTTCCATTTGTTATCATCTTCAGCTATATCTTTTCTCAGAGTTTCATAGTTCTCTTTGTAGAGATCTTTCATATCCTATGTTAGGTACACTCCCAGATATTCCATCTTCTTCAGCAGTACTATAAAAGGAATAGAGTCCTTGATTGTTTTTTCAGCTTGACTATTGTTGGTATCTATAAATGCTATTGATTTGTGAGTATTGATTTTGTATCTTGAGATGCTGCTGTATTCCTTGATCACTTCTAAGAGTTTTGTAGTTAAGTCTCTGGGGTTTTCCAGGTATACAATCATACCATATGCAAAGAGTGAATGCTTGATCTCTTCTGACCTTATCTGGATATCTTTAACCGCCTTCTCTTGCCTACTTTGATGGCTAAGACATTGTTGGCCATTACAATGTTAAAAAGCAGTGGTGTCAGTGGGCAACCTTGCCTGGTTCCAGATATCAGTGGAAATATTTTCAATTTTACTCCATTCAATACAATATTGGCTATGGATTTGTTGTAGATGGCCTCAGTCAGTTTAAGAAATGTCCCTTCTATACCTATTTTCTTAAGTGTTCTGATCATGAAAGGATGCTGGATATTATCAAAAGCTTTTTCTGCATCAATTGAGACAATCAATAGCCAAAAAACACAATATGGTCTTTATTTTTTATTTTGTTCATGTGATGTATTATATTTATAGATTTACATATATTGAACTAGCCTTGAGACACTGGGATAAAACCCACTTGGTCATGGTGTATAATTTGTTTGATGTGTTGATGGATTCTGTTTTCTAGGGTCTTATTGAATATTTTGCATAAATATTTATTAGAGATATTTGTCTACAATTTTATTTTCTTTTTGAGTCTTTTCCTGGTTTGGGGATCAGGGTGATATTTGCTTCATAGAATGTATTGGGAAGTATTCCTTCTTTTTCTATGATTTGGAAAAGGTTAAGTCATACGGGTACTAGTTCCTCCTTAAAGGTTTGGTAGAATTCTAATGTGAAGCCATCTGGTCCTAGAATTTCCTTTTTGGGAGATTTTGTATAGTTGATGCTATTTCAGTACTTGAAAAAGGCCTGTTTAACAATTCCAATTTTTCTGGCTAAGTCTAGAAAGGTGGCATGCTTACAATTATTGGTCTATTTCTTTCAGACTTTAATATTTCTGAGAATAGAATTTTTTGTAACATTTATTAACAATTTTTTGAATTACTGAGGAGTCTGTTGTTATTTCACCTCTGTCGTTTCTGATTAATTAACTCAGAGATTTTATTCTTTTATTTCTGCTTAGGTTAGGCCAAGTTTTATCTATTTTATTAAGCTTTTCAAAAAACCAACTTTTGATTAATTGATCTGTTGAATAATTCTTTTGTTTTCTGCTCTAATTTTAATTATTTCTTTTCTTCTACTGGGTTTGGGGTTGGAATGTTCTTTTCTGCAATTGCTTGAGATTTCCCATTAAGTTGTTGACTTCCTCTCCTTACATTCTATTGAGGAAGGCTAGGGATGCTATAAATTTCCTTCTTAGAACTATCTTTGCAGTATCCCACAGGTTCTGTTAATTCATGTCTTCATTATCGTTTTGCTCCAAAAAAATTGGTAATTTCCTTCTTAATCTCATCTATGACTCAACTATCATTCAGTATAAGGTTATTTAGTTTCCATGTCTTTGTATGCATATGCAGATTCCTGTTGTTGCTGAGTTCAACTTTTATTCCATGCTGGTCCAAGAAGATACAAGGAATAATTTCCATTCATTTAAATTTGCTAAGGTTAAACTTGTGACCTAAGATGTGATCAATTTTGGAGGATGTTCCATGGGCTGATGAGAAGAATGTGTATTCAGTTTTGTTAGGATGAAAAGTTCTGTAGATATCTGTTAAATCCAATTGTTGAATAGTCAAGTTTATGTCTAAAATTTCTTTGCTTAGTTTCTTATTGGAGGATCTATCCAGCACTGCCAAAGGGGTATTAAAATCTCTGACTATTCTGGTGCTAGAGGATAACAAGTTTCTCATGTCTGTTAGGGTCTCTCTAATATATTGAGGAACATTCTTGTTGGGCACATAAATGTTATTAATTGAAATCTCATCCTGTTGAGTGTTTTCCTTAACAACTATGAAGTAACCATCCTTATCTTTCCTTACTTTTCTTGGTTTAAAGCCTGTTGTATCAGAGAATAAAATTGCAATACCTGCTTTTTTCTGATTTCCATTTGCCTGAATTACAGATGTCCATCCCTTCCCCCGATCTATAGTTATCCTTTAAGGCAGCAGTTGTTAACCTGTGTGTCGCAACCCCTTTGTAACAATGAAAATGCATCACAACATTAGGAAGTTTGAGAACCACTGCTTTAAAGTAAGGAGAGATTCTTGTATGCAGCATATATCTGGGCTGAGTTCTTGTATATAGTCAGCTAACCTGTGCCTCTTTAGAGGACAATTTAAACCATTCACATTAATTGAGAGTATTGATAAGCCTGGTAGTATTCTGGGTGTCAAGTTTTTTGAAAGTCCAGTGGACATTTTTAATCCTTTCTGTGCTGTGGAAATTGGGATTTGATCAAAAGTTTCTGAGTGAGTTTACTTTGGTGGTAGAGCATTGTGGAGGATAGGTCTAAGAATATCCTAGAGAGCTGGGTTTTTTATGGCAAATATTTTTAACATATGAATGTCATTAAAGTATTTAATTTCTCCATCATAAATTAAACTCAGTTTAGCTGGATATTTGATCTTGAGTTGAAAGTTGTTGCATTTTAGGAGGTTTAAGTATGATTACCATCCTCTTCTGGCTTAAAAAGTTTCATCAGAGAGATTGGCAGTCATTCTAATATTCTTCCCCTTGTAGGTTATGATTTTCTTACATCTGATGGCTTGAAGAATTTTCTTTTTCATATTAACTTTGGTGAAATTAATTATAATGTGTCTAGGAGATGCTTTATTTGGACTGAATCTTGCTGGACTTCTGAAACTGCTATTTGAATTTCAGTATCTCTTGCCATGTTCTGAAAGTTCTCCTTGATTATCTCTTAGACTAGAGCATCAGTGCCTTTTGGAAGAACCTCTTCTCTTTCAGAAATTCCCATAAAGCGAATGTTTGCTTTTTTGGAGTTGTCCCACAGCTCACTCAGAGAATGATCCGTTTTTGGTCTCCACTTCTCTTCTTCTTTGAGCATGGGGGATTGGCCAAAAGCTTTGTCATCAATGTCAGGTATCCTTTCTTCTGCCTGTTTCATTCTGTTACTGAGGGATTCTACTACATTTCTTATATCTTGGAGAGCTGCAAATCTTTTTCTGAATGTGTCAAAATCTTTGGTGATTTTGTCATGGAATTCTTTGAATTCTTGAGACAACTTTTGAATTATTCCTAGAATTTCTAATTCCAACTTTTACTTCCATTCTGTTAATCTTATTTACCATCCAAATTCTAAACACAATTTTTGACATCACAGCCATTTGTTTATTAATAGAATCTTCTGATGTGTCACCCTTGTCATTCCTTGGGAAAGGTGATCTACTCTGACTATTCATGTTGTCAGAGTTTTTCCACTGATTCTGCCCCATGATTATTTTTCACCACTTGAGTAGATGAGCAGGTAAGGTGAATTTGTATTGAGGGCTTCCAAAGTTGTAATTAACCAGCCCTTTGCCAAAGAGCTGGGACTGGTGACTGCAGCTTTTCCCCTATAGCTTTGCAAAGGACCCATACAGCTCTACAGTCTGAGACTCTGGGGGGTCTGCTTGGTGTGGTGGGGCTAGGTGGTTCTGTCTTATATTCAGTTGGTCTCTCTCAAATCCTAGTGAATCAGTGACTCTGGGTTGAAATCTCAGCTGTGGAGAAATTCAAGCAACTAAGACACCCTGTCCCCCATGGGCAACAACTCTAAGAGGAAAATCAAACCTTCCCACTACAACACAACTAGGGTACTACCTTGGAGGATCCTCAGGTGACTGGCCCCAGTCAAGCATTCCAAACCAATTGTCTCGGTCAGCACCCACTCTCAAGTGGGAGAGTTCAAAAGTCTCCAGCAACTAGATAGCAGGGATCTACTGGCAGCTCAAGTGTGGCTTGCTTGGGTGCTTTGTGGAGTCAGAAAGTCCCACCCAGCAAATGAGTTAGTCTGGGGAGGCTGGTGTCTTTCTCCACCTTTCACCTCCATCAACCCAGTCACTGGTAACCCCGTGGGGGCTGTGGCCTAGTTCCCTCCAATGAGCAAATGCACCAGGGGTTTGCACCTGCCTGAGTCAATCTCTTCTTCTTGAGGAAGATCAATGCCTCCTCAGCCAGGCCCCCACACTCTGCCACCAGCCTGACTACCTCAAGTACTCAATGGAAGCTGGAAGTGGCACTCAGTTCCAGCCCCGCCCTGGGCTGATGCTGCTACCACTTAGATTCTCACAGAATTAGTGATTCTGGCTCGGCTATGCTCCACCAGGAGAGTTCACAGAAGCTAGAACTCAGCCCTGCCCTATGCTGCTGCCACCATGCCTATTCTTGTGGAGGTGGCATCTTTGTCTCCGCTGTATTCTGTGTTGGGGCAGGCACAATTAGAGCTCACAAAGGGCTCATCAGTTCCTGACCTGCCCTGGACTGGTGCTGTTGCCACATGCACTCTTGTCCAGGCTATGCTCCACTGGGGGCTACGCTCAGTTTCCTCTTTGCCCCACCTAGGCAGGTACCACCACAGGCATATATCCCTTGCTCATGGGGCCTGCATTTCCATCCCAGATCTGCTCCACCTGTGGCTGCCCCCATAGTAGAAGCCCAGCTCCCTCTGGTTGCTAAAAGAAATGGAAAGTGTTTCTCCAAAATACCACCTGGGGTTTGAGCCCTATTGCTCCCACCACTACCACTGTGCTTTGCCTTGAGGCAGTGCTTCTCCCTCTCCTGCTTGGGTCCCTCACTCCACAGTCACTGCTTTACACCCTTGCCAGCACAGACTTGTAACAGCCCATGCCTTGCGCATACCTCTTGAGAAATTGCCCAGGAATTTAGACTCCATGGGAGGCAGGCTCCCAGACCTCAGGGTGGGGGTAGAGGGGAGTGCCTGGGTTCAGAATTGCGGTTAGAATATACGTTCAGTTTTATGTCTGGCAGGAGAATGCCAAGGCACACAGGTGGTTCTCTCTGGGAAAGAAGATCTGGTTTTTAGCAGCTCTCTCCCATGGGATAAAATAAGAGGGGTTCAGAACTCTGCTCGCTTTTTTGGAGAAAGTTCACTGTGAGATGTAATCATGGGGGAGGGGACTCCCATCAACTTGGGGATGGGTTTTGTACCTATTATTTATTTCGTTGGAGTAGCAGCTCACCTCAGCAAGGGTGATGTGCACTCTTCAATCTTCTCTTTTGGCTCAGCTCCAAACTATCAGCTTACTTTAGAAACTTCTGTCCCTTAACTCTCCTTCTGGACAGGAGCCTCTGTGGAAAGCTGGCTTCACTTGGCTGTCTTGACCCTCCCTTCACTTAGTTTTATTTTCATCATATTAACCACTATTAATGGATACTTACTTCAACAATTATTTGTTTATTTGATTTTTACACACACAGTCATTCAATTGCCAGCTCTTGAGAATAGGATCCTTGTGAACCTATCTGTATTGGTAGATTTGGTAAAGACTGGGACATATCATGCATCATTTTTTTTCTTAATAAATGAATGAATAAATATAACCTATGGGAAAAGGTGTATATATCTACTTTTTAAGTTCTTACCCAGATGCCTTCTTCTTTGTGAATCTGTCCAAACTCTCTATTAAAACTTATACACTGGCTGTCTCCTCAGACCCAAATACAACCTCTTTCTTACTTTCTAATATAGAAAAATAATAACCTCCTCACTTATTTAAGGCACAAACAACTATTTTTCCATAGACATATCCAGATTATTTCTCTTACACCAATTTCTTGAATTGAACCTTTCTGTGGGATGATGGTCTCTAAAATAGTAAAGAATATGCCTATGGACTCAGTCTGACCTGCTGTTGAATATTGTTCTGACAGATGTGGCCTCAAGTGTGACCAGTAAGATTCTTAGCCTATATAACTTTGCTTCTCACATCTCTTAAATGGGGATAGTAACAGTCCCTAATGGGTTTGTGCAGTATCGAAAGAAATGTTGGAATTTTGCATAGTTCTTAGCACATAAGCATTTTCTTTTGTTATTATTTTCCTTTTTATCACATTGTAGAATGTCTGAGAGGTTTCGAAATTTCCTTTTGATAAATGTATGCTGAAACCATTGTTGTCATTGTCATTTGACTTCTCTTATACATCTGGGCTTTACCCGAGTTGGAGGAAAATTAGTCTTCAGGCATTGGTGGTCTCTAAATATGGTAAATGCTTGATTCAAGTATTTTCAAAGGCTGATCTCCAAATGTACTGAATTCAGTAAAATACCTATCTCATGGCATGAAGATACTTGGTAGAAGAACTTGAAAGGTGGCCTGTGTTATTGGTAATTCTATAGCCTTAGAAGGCAATGTAATTTGCCTTCATTCAAAACAGATCAATTCCCTAAAGAGACCACAATGGAGATCTGCAAATAATTCCAATTTATAAAAAAATTTGAAGATAGAATCTTGGAGCTTTCAGACAATATTCTTGTACTAACTCAATCATTTAAGGAGGAAGAAAAGAATTTAGTAGAACAATTTCTCAGGTGGATATGAGCCTATGTAAAGCCTATGCAAATATAGGAATGGTAGGTATTCCAAAGTGAGTAGAAAAGAGTGCCAAAGGTACGGAACCTGTGTGTGATGTGCCTCCTAAGGAATCTGGTGAGAGCTTTAGGACCCCAATCCTGCAGGGATTGAAGGCTGAAAAAGCAACCAGGTCCTAACTGAGGGCAACAAAGTCAGGAAGACAGGACTGATCTCCTCTGCAACTAGAGTGGTTTCTGGCTATAACTTTTTCACAGCACAACCAGCAGGTGTTGTCTATCTCCTAACATGACAGTGCCACCTGTTGTCCAGGCAATGCACACACATGCACATACACATATATACACACAATATATATACATACGTACATATATTTTTTTTCATTTTTGCTCCTTTTCCCAATGTTTTCCTTAGGTTTTCTTTTTCTCTTTTTTGTAGTTGTTATTGTTGTTTTTTGGCCTTTTTCTTTGCTTGTATTCTTATTTTTTCACTTTATTATTTTCTTCAATAGCAAGGACTCCTCAGATTTTGTAATGCGTTTTCACCCTTTTATTCTCATTTTCCTTTTTTTTTTATCTCTCCTTTTTCCTCTCTTTTGAGAAGAATTTTCTGATGTTTTTAATCTTTCCCGCATAAATTTCTCATGCAACAGCTGAGATATCCCCTTTCTTCTTTATCTTATATGGTTGTATTTTCAATTTTACATTATTATTTTCATTAATATTTTTTTCTTTTCCCTGAGTTCTTAGGGTAATGGCATTGGTGTGGCTCAAAGAAGTTACAAGCTTATTATCTAGGGTGTTCGTCTAGCAATGGCCTTTAGAAAGAAAATATTGGTAGATTTCTACTGTGACACACTGCTGATTTTTTTTTTCTCATTCTTTATTTGGCAGAGGTGGGGTCTTGCTTTTGCCTAGGCTAGTAAGGAGCTCCTGACTTTGAGGAACCTGCCCAGCATGGATCCCAAAGTCCTTGAATTGTGGGTGTGGCCATAATACTCAGAAAACACCACCATTTCTTACCACCATTCACTCTCTTTTTCTCTTTCTGTCCTGTTTCTCTCCTGTATGTTTTGTGTTACATTTTTTGTGGTTCTAACCTAACAGGTTACAGTGTCTCTAAGTTGAGGAAATCTTTTGTTTGGGTTTGCTTAGCTGGCTTTCAGGAAGCAGTAGGGCCCTGGAGGGCAGAGTCTGGACCAAGCTAACAACATTCCCTTCTGCCACATAGAAGCAGGCACTATGGCTGCTGTGGACACTGGCTTCACCAGAATGCAAAGCTCTCCATTTACCTTCTAGGCCTTGCCAGAGTAAAGTGGCAGCTCCTTTTTCCATCTTCTTCTTAGCCTATTCAAGGTTGTTTCTGTGCCAGAATGAGCAGACCAATGTCCATTTCAGAAACAAGAGGCAGGCAGAGTTCAACATGCCCCTTCCTAAACTTACCAATAGTAAAGCAGCAGAACTCCCCTTCCCAGACCCACCAGAAGCAAAGCACCAGTTTTGTTCTTCCAACCTAACCGGTGCCTAGTCAATGGGCTGCTATTGGTTTCAGATGCCCTAGGGATGCAGCATTCACCCTGACCTTCCCCAACTTGCCAGAGGCAAAGCAGCAGTTGGCTGCTATGCTGTCCCTGGCTAGTAGGATGTACTTAAGACAGGTAGGATGTAAAGTCTGTTGGTTTGATGTCAGTTTCAGAGTCCCTGGGGCTGCAGAGTTCGTCTCACCCTTACCTGGACCTGCCTAAGGCAAAGTGGTGTTTCACTTATCTGTTGACCTTTCACCAGGTCTCAAGGCCACAGGGCTGTTAGCTCTACCCAGCAATTGTCACTCCCAGACAGTCCAAGAAACTGGACCTGTCACATTGCCACTAGGAGCTGCTAGTTGGCAGACTGCAGACTGCTGTCTCACAGTTCCAGGCCTGTTTTGTACCCATCTGTCCCCAAGTTCAGTTCCCTTTGTGCTCTATAGAGGAAATGCTTGGTTTCCAGTTACCAGGGGGTAGCCCATGACACCCATCAGTTGATACAATCCCCAACCCACTCTAGTGGAGGAGCAGTGTGGCTCACCCAAGACCTCAGTCTGGCTTCAGCTGCTGTCTGATCCCCACTGTACCCACCCACTTGTTATGTAGTTCTGCACAGATTTTAGTTGGGTCTCAGTCAGGCCCAGCAGCAACCTAAGGCTCAGCCCAACCAGCACCAGTAGAGTGAACGCAGTGCTTCAGCACTCCACTGTTCCCTGAGGAGACCCCAGAATTGTCATCTGTGAATCCCTTTCACATGCTTGCCAGGAGTTTCCACTCCCTTCTCTCTCTCTCTTTCTTTTCCACTCTGAGTGTTCCTCCTCATTGCCTCTTTGCACTTTCATGCTGCTATTTCGATGAAGAGTAGTTCAAATAAAGGCAGCTGCCTGTAACTTTCCCTAATTACCTTAGGAATGGCAAGTTTGGTGGCTGCTTCCATCAGCCATTTTATACCCCTCCTAGTGACTTGCGATTTGTTTAAAAGCAAAATCTATATTGTTCCTTTTTCTGAGAACATCATTTTATTATCTACATGTTCCATATTTTTAGCTAAAAGTCAGCTACTGTTTAAACAATAAAAGAAAGCAAAGGAAACTGTTGGCAGTGCTAGAAATTGCAAACATAAGAGCTTTCCACATTCTTATTTAATTGCCCTCTTTACTTATGCAAATAAATGTTATTTCTACTTAGTTGGAATAACCTAATGTTTTGTATAGAATAAATTTTGTCAATTTGTCCTTTATCGATCTTATTTCTCAGGAACCTTAGTATCATTTATTTTTAACAAAATGTTTAATTCAATGCAAATTTACTACTACAATGGGGCACAAAATGTTTTTTAAATATACTGTTCCTTTCAGATAGCTTCATATTTTAAAAGCTCTGAAACTAATAACAGAAACCATAAGAATGTATTTATCCTGTGACTTTTTTGAGACAGAATCTCACTAAGTCACCCTGGGGTTAAGTGCCTTGGCATTATAGCTCACAGCAACCTCAAACTCTTGGGCTCAAGTGATTCTCTTGCCTCAGCCTGCTGAGAAGCTTGGATTATAGGGACTCACCACAATGCCCAGCTATTTTTAGTGAGGGAGCCTCACTCTGACTCAGGCAATCCACCAGTCTCAGACTCCCAGAGTGCTGGGATTACAGGCATGAGCCACCGCACCTGGCCCAAGACTTTAAACATAATAGTGTACGTTTTCCTACTGAGCCAACACTACTATTTCTTTAATCCTCATCCAATTATTCTTAAATTCTACCCTTTACGGGTAACATGAACATTTTCCTTTATATTCTCCTTTCATTCAGGTAGCTAAAATCATATTCATTGATATTAGATACTATCTTTGAGACAGTAATACTGCATTAACAAAGCTTTCATGGTGTTAACATTCTTTCAAAAGACCCACCACATTCAAAGGGTTTTCCTATCACAAATATTGGTAGTTGTCCTCCTCTAAACCTGTCCCAGTTTATAAATCATCTTTTTAAAAACTTAACAGCTATGCATGAACATAGCCTTCCTCATGTTTTCTGATCGGTCAGAGAGAATACAGAACTATTTAAGGAAGACAATCTGGTTTATGTCCTACCTATGCTTATAATCTTCAAACCTCTTCTCTCTAGACTTCTAGAATGGTGAAATTAAACTTCACAATTTGTAACACTCAATGATTTAAATTCCATTTATTGTGAAAAATTCCTTGATATTAGAGGTGCCCTTCAAGTGTCCTCTGGCATCACCAAGAGTTGCTAGAAGCCATCGTGCATTCCTAGTATTTGCTGAGAGCTGAGGCTCTGGCTCAGCTGAGTCACTTGGCAGGCTACAGCATCCCCTAGTGGTCAGATTGAATCTTCAAGACATATACATTGTGAGTATCACAAAAAATTAACCTACACTTTACAGAGGGTCAGGCAACAGTGTTTTGCAAGTGTGGAATTTCCTTGGTTGATTATTATTGCTTCAGCAAATTTCCCGCTTTAAATAAGCAAATTTGATGCATCCCAGGCTCTATTAGCCTACTACCTGTCTCTCCATTCTCAGTGTGTTACTTCTCCATGAGCTCTGATATTCAAACTACTTTTCCTTGTTTTTTGTTTGTTTGTTTGTTTGTTTTGTTTTGTGTTATTTTTAGCTTTGCAAAGATTTTTTTCCTTGGGAACATTTCTTTATTTCTTTCTTACTTTTGTTCATTTAATACAAAGGCACCGGCCTTCTTTTTCAGATTAATATAAGGGTGCATATGATTAGGTTATAGTTCATGTCTATTAGAAGAGGTTCAAAGTGTATTTTATTCCTTCATCCAGGAGGTGTGCCATATACCCCTACATTGCACCTGTTAGATAAAATTAAAAAGTCCCTTCCTGTCTTCCCCTAGCTCCCTTTTTTGAATTTGTGTTTTCCTTGTCATGTGGGCCTGGAGTTTTTCATCTAGTAGTCTTAAATTAGCATTGAAAGGCCGGCACGGTGGCTCACGCCTGTAATCCCAGCACTCTGGGAGGCCGAGGTAGTTGCATTGCCTGAGCTCACAGGTTCAAGACCAGCTTGAGGCAAAGCAAGAACTCATCTCTAAAGGTAGCCGGGTAGTATGATGACACCTGTAGTCCCAGCTATTTCAGAAGCTGAGGCAAGAGAATCATTTAAGCTCAGTAGTTTGAGGTTAGTGTGAGATATGAACCTATAGCACTCTATGCAGGGTAACAAAGTGAGACTCTGTCTAAAAAAAAAAAAAAAAAAAGGAAAAGAAACAAAACAAAAACAAAAGGCTCAGTGCCTGTGGCTCAAGCGGCTAAGGTGCCAGCCACGTACACCTGAGCAGGTGGGGTTGAATCCAGCCTAGGCTGCCAAACAACAATGACGGCTGCAACCAAAATACGGCCAGGCGTTGTGGGGGTCGCCTGTAGTCCCAGCTACTTGGGAGATGCAGGCAGGAGACTCGCTTGAGCCCAGGAATTGGAGGTTGCTGTGGGCTGTGATGCCACTGCACTCTATCCAGGGTGACAGCTTGAGGCTCTGTCTCAAAAAACAAAAAACAAAAAACAAGTTTCTATTGAGTGCATAGGATCTTTGTTTTCCATTTTACAAAGGAAAATGTTCTTCAACTCTATCCAGGTGAAGATAAAAGATGCAAAGTTTCCATCTTTTTGTCCCCTTTAATAGGAGGATGTTATCTAAGTTCCTATAGAAGAAACAAGTGAGGGGTAAGCTACAAGGTGATGGTGGTGTGGACTTGAAAGTAGCCCTGAATTAAAAGCCTCACTCCACCACTTTGTTTGCTGGTGACTTTAGTCAGCTGATTTCACTTTTCTACATTTAGTCACAAAACAGGGATAATCTGTGTGAAGATCATTTCTAACCCACTGTCTACCTTCTAAGACACCACATGGAAAACCACAAGCTCTAAACTCTTTTCCACCACACAGGCAGCTCTATGATTATTCCTTAAAATCCTAGTCCAATTCTCTTCATGATTACACATGATCAACTGTGTCCTGTCACTTAATATCTGCTAGAAAGAGGTTTCAGAATTTGTGGGGCAAGTAGGAGATATTGTGAGGGAAACTATCTGAAAGTATGGGATTTTTTATTTTGTGAACCTTTGTCTATTCTGACTCTTGCTCAAGTCCCTGTTGCTGATCTAACCCAACAAAACTTTGAAGAAAAAACACATAAGAACAAGAAAGATCCAGATGCATTTATTCAGCAATCAGCGCTCCCAGGAATCGGCGCAGCATCCTGTTATTTTTAGGCAAGGCCCATTGTGTCGAATGCGAACAGAAGTGCCATATGTCCTGTACTTGAGATATAAAAAAAAAAAATCAAAAAACAACAAACAAAACAGCTTTAAGTCTACTGACAATGGCATGCCTATGGGAGGAAAAACAGCTTCATTTCAATAGAGAGGTCTGAGATTATTCCCATTTCTCTTTCTTGCATTCATTTATTATTTTTTAATTTATCAAATAGTCATTGATTATTATCACATACACTAACAGTGCAACAGAAAAAAAAGTTATTTGTTTGTACACAATTTACAGTCTAGTCAGGTGCTATAATGAACCCCTAAAATTAATCTTCAATTCATTGTTGCTTCTTCTGCTTCTATGGCCTCAGCCCTTGGCACCAGGTTGCCATGTTAGTTGGTGCCTGAGCTATTGTAGGACCTTCTAAATGACTGATCTTTCTTCTTAGAACTTTGGGGATTCATATCTGTGAGTTCATGTAAAAGTAAATCATATCTTTAGCCCATATCATACCTGCCAGTTCAAAGCATCTTCTTCTTCATATAAATACCTCTCTACTGGCCCCCACATTACCTTTTCCAGTTTTCTCTTCTCTAAGCTAAATATTTCTGTGGGAACACTTATAACTTTGACCCAGAAGGTACAAATGCAAAGTAAGTGAACAAAATATCTCTGTACCTCCTAATATTCTGAAATGTAATAAAATAAATTAAAAAAAATAGGATCCACCAAATATTCTAATTCCAATAATTATTCCTTAGATGATAATTTCCAGATCTCTCATTTTTTAACCATCTTTTCCTTGAATATACTGGTTTAGAAAAGTTCTATTTATCTCTCACAGGAAAATATCTGGCTCCCATGTATTTCTATCTATGCACTTCTCGAGATGTTATTGACATTTCCTTAAGAGTATTTAATGCTTTTAGTATTAGCCTCATAATATTGATTTCTAAAACAGTGAGCATAATAAGCCAAACATCTAAAAGGAGTAAAGAAGAGTTGATTGTCTATAGCAATGCTGTGCACTGTGGATTATATGTTCATTATCCACACACAGATACTTCAATTTAAATTAGCTAAAGTTAAGTAATGTCAAATATTCAGTTTGTCAGTTGGACTAGCCACATATAAGTGCTAGTGGCTAGTACATTGTGGCCAGTGGTTATATTTTCAGTAGCACAGATATAGAACATTTCTGCCCCTACAAAAAGTTCTACCAGACAACGCTGATTTATGGATAAAAATTTGCCAGTACAAATTACCTAAGAAGACATAGAAAATATAGAAAAACTCTTTTTGAATAACTCTGCCAAGTACCTAATGGCCAACAGATTACTACCCACAAGTCTTTGTTTGGTATTATATTCTTTTATTTTTTTCAAAACAGAGTCTCAGTATGTCACCCTTGGTAGAGTGCTGTGGCATCACAACTCCCAGCAACCTCAAACTCTTGGGCTTAAGCCATTCTCTTGCCTCAGCCTCCCAAGTAACTGGGACTATAGGCACCCACCACAACACTGGGCTATTTTTTGTGGCAGTTGTCATTGTGATTTAGCTGGCCCAGGCTGGATTCAAACCCTCCAGCCTAGATGTATGTGGCTGGTGCAATAACCACTGTGCTATGGGCACTGAGCCTAGTATTATATTCTTATCTCAAAACCTAATATCTAGAGTCTGAGCCTGTCTGTAGTTACTATGGAGTGAATTTGTTTGAGACTTTTCATGGGCAATAGAAAGGCAACAGTGAATTAAAAATTGATGTTTAAGTAATGTACTTTGGTCAAAATTAAATCCAGTTTATGTGAGAATTAGTCACTATTTTCTTTTTTTTTCTTGTTAATAGGTTGTTTAGGATATTGCATCCTTATTTATAAGTGAAATATGTTTGTAATGTCCCCTTTATGATAATGTATTTTCTCAAATTTTAATATCAGGTGTGTCCAGATTAAGTAGAATGATTTTGAAGTATTTCTTCTTATTCTACTATCTATAAGATTTGGCATGATCTGCTTTTTGAAATTATCTTTGATAATATTAGTTGTCTATTTTTTGAGATTTTGGAAAAAAAATAATAAGACATTAAAATAAGACATTAAAAATAATAATAACTCCATACTGAACCTCAGAGTCAAAGCTTTCTATAATAGACATATTCTTATTTGACAATGTGAATGTTACTTTCTTTGCATTATTATTATTATTGCTTAATATTTCAATCCAGCAATCGTCTGACTTCTGAATGTATATATCTTTGTTCATTTCCCATGAGGTTTTTGTTTCTAGTCCTTATCTTAAACACTGTTATTGTTCTTAAATTTTAAGCCTTTTTAATTTCATGAAGGCAAAAAGAGGAAACCCAATAAAGACATGTATATGTAAAAAAGAAAAAAAAAGGCAACATTATACATTAGGACACATGTTATATTTGAGATGGCCACATCATGTCTCTAGCTGTATGTTTTCTTATCTAAGAAATACACATAGAAACAGAGGTTATGGCTTTGGGCATGCAAGTGTTCCTCTCATATCTACATACTGATAGTTTTGGAAACAGACACAGATCAATTGTAAAGGCCAAGAGAATAGGGTGTCCCAGCCCTCTGCTCATATTTTCCTAACATTTCACTATAAACTATATATTAGTTCTTTTGGTCTTAGCACTGGAAAATTTCTCAAGTCTCAAGGATGTTGTATGGCTTCCTTCTCCCCTTGAATGGAAATATGATGTTGACTTTAACATCACCAACATAGTTTATGATAAAACTGACAAGTGATTACAAATTCCTTTTACAAGTCTTCATTGTGGAAACAACGTCATCACGAAGTAGAACAACAAATGTTTTGGAGACAAAACTTCAGACTATTAGACCTCTTAACCTGAAGACCTATTTCCACAATATGCTAAACTTTGAGAACTTTCTTTAGTTGTTTAAAACAGCTCAAGGTAAGGGTTTGTATAACTGGGAAGAGAATTTATGCAGTGGCATAATGGAAATGTATACAGTCAGTTGAGCCTGAGTCAAAGTCTTTCATATTAAGTTAATCCCAGAATAACAGATCACTTGTAAAAGCTCTGTTGTTAGTTTTCCTCATTTCACATCTCTATTTAACCTGAATGCTCTTTCAGGGCTGCCAAACTTCAGAATCACATTTAAATGGCATCGTTTTCCTGAATCCTTTCTTGGTCTTTTTCCATAAGAAGAAATCTGTATTTCTGCTTCACTCATGCGGCTATTCACTTACACCCCAATTTCTGACATTTGCCCTAACTTACAAAAAATATATATGCTCATGACCCTTTTCTATCGGTCATAAGCACAGTAAGGGCAGTGGAGGTACCCATAATGCTCAACCCACATCAGTGCTCAGTTGCTGAGGGAGACCAAAAACCTGTGGCAAATCTATTCCTCTGTGGGACCTAAATGTGATCACCAACTTAAGGGAACTTCAGAAATGAAGCTTTATGGAGCATGGCTCTATATCCACAAACAAAAATGTTTCAAAAATGCTTTTCTGTTCACCAGTCTATCCAATTCCTTTTTGGATATTTTCAGGCTTTAGAAAGCACAATTATTGCTATCACCAAGAATCATTATTAAACTAAAGGTATTTTGTGAATAAGACCATTTAAAAAAATAAAACTATCTCTTGTTTTGCTATAAGAAATGTTTCATTCTAGTAAGTGTAAAATAGTGACCTCTATTTTATAAGTCACTTCTGAAAATCAGATTATAATACTCAATATATAAAAAAGAGAAAAAGAGACAGAGAGAGATTCCTTTGGGGGGAAAGTAGATTTTTTGTGCTCCCATAGTAAGGTTCACATCATCAGTATAGTGATTGGAGATTTACAGGGATAGATATACGAAAATGTGAAGCCAAGTAATTTTAAAAATATTTTTAAAAATTCAAGTTTTACTTACCGATTGATGTCACATAAAACGCATTCACTGTGATAAGTCTTTCCATTAGTTCCACAGACAGCTAACCCTGATCTGAAGCACATTGGAGGATCGGGACATATAGGCTAAAAATGGAAATAAACAGAATCATGTTACATCACTGTCCATTCTTTGGATTTATAGCAACATCGCCAAAATAGTTTTAATTTCCCTGGGGCATGGCTGTGATTAGGAGAATATCATTGCATGTTCCAAGAGAAAGAATCCAAGATCTAGAGTCAGAAAACATGGTCTTAAGTAATGACTGTGCTATTTCCAAGCTATTTGACACTGGAAGTTCTTTGGCCTCACTGAAACTCAGTCACTACATCAGCAAAATTGGAATAAATTGATCAATTTCACACCTAAGTCATAGTGTTGTTGTGAGGTTTCACAAGATGAGTGAGATAATGTTCTAGTTCACAATCACTGCAGCTGCTGTCTCTGCTCAGGTCAGCCACACTTCGGGGCATGTTCTTCCTCACACACTGCAGACCCCACATGGTCTACTCCTAGGCTTCTTTCATTCTTGGTGTCTTCACACTCTATTCCAGTAACAGTTAATATCATCACATGACTGTTCTGGGCCAGGCACTGTCCTATGTGCTTCTTATATATTACTCTAGTTAAACCTCACAACTCTCCTACAAACTTGTTACAATTATTATACTCTTCTCTGGGGGAAGATAATGAGGCACGAAGCACTGAAATAATCCCTGGTCATAGGGCCAGGTAATTCCTGAATCCTGAATTCAAATTTAGTCATTCTAGTCTCTAAGCTTTAGCTCTTAACATCTTCATTTTATTCACTGCACCATCATTTAGGTTTTGCTAACACACACTTACAATTTGTGGCACAAGAACCATTTTATTTGTGTCTGTTTGTTTTTTAATGACAAGTTCTGGAGTTCAGTGGTCTCAGCAAAGCTGTCTGGAAACTCAAACTTCTGAACTCGAAGGACCCTTCTGTCTTGGCTTCCCAAAATGCTAGGAGCAGGCAGGAACCACTGAGCCTGGCAGGCCTCTAAAACCTCTTAATAACATAACACATTGTAATAATGTATTAATGTATGAACTTTTGGTTTATCAGCTTCCTCCCTCTAGAAATAAATGTGATGAGAAGGGGAACCCTTCTTCCTTTGGTCTCCAAAGTTACTGAAATTACCTTTTAAACAAAGGAAAACATGGAGGGCGAAACTAGTTTCTTACTTTCACTTCTTCACTGTGAGTTAGAGCTGCATCTTGACTGGGAAAAGTACATGGCAGCATCATCAAACTGCCTCTAAGGAGGAACGGCTCCTGGGAGTGGACCTGAGATGTCTTCCACCCAAAACAGTTGTCC
This sequence comes from Perodicticus potto, assembly GCA_963574655.1. Lineage (NCBI taxonomy): Eukaryota > Metazoa > Chordata > Mammalia > Primates > Lorisidae > Perodicticus > Perodicticus potto. Next base: position 17,434 of record CAUYRH010115835.1, on the reverse strand, counting down.
TATAGCTAGGACTAGTACAAATTTAATAACCAAAACAAATTTATAAATTTATACTAGTTGTGCAGCTAGGACAAGTATAAATTTAAAAACCAAAACAACAAAAACGTCTTCACAGCAAGCATTATACATGTATGTAGAACTTTTCTAGGCATCAGTGAATTTATCCTTCAGTATAAGCCCATGGGGGAAAACTGCTGTACTCTTTGTATTTCATATGTTAAGCTTCTCTAGCATTCTGTATTTCTTGAAGATCTGAACTTCAGGGTCAGCAAAAGGTGCATTGGTTGGATCAACCAGTTCAATCCTGATAAATAAGAAATTACAAATTTATCTTTACCTCTCTTCCTGGGAGCTCTTGTAAGGTACCTAGAAGGCATAAATCAAACATGTTAAATTAGGTCCTCAATGAGAGGAGCCAGATCTATTCTATTCAGGATTCTCTGCTTTGATTGAAGACTGTGATTTCTCTCTGGCTGGTTCCAAGCCCAACCATTCTGATTTCTCCCTTCTCTCAGGGACATTTGACTTGTTTTCTTCTACTCCTTGCCTGCTGAAACCTTGAAACTAATTAAGTAAAAATTCAAGTATCCCCAAAGTATCTCAATTTTGTGTTTAAGAAAAGTTCTTCCATTTCCATGAAAATAAAAATTATGTACTTACCACTTGAAATGTATAAGGCACCATGTAAATGTCTTTGGAATGTTGAATAACATTCTCACATCCATTAGTATCTAGACATATGATTTCACATTTACTGAGATATAAGGATCTTAATATCTATATACAGATGAAAGTATGGGAACTTTACCTAACTAACTATGAAACACTTACCATTTTTAAATAAGTAACGAGATCTTCTGATGCAAAATTTAAGTAATGTCAAAAAAAAAAAATGGAGCTCTTTTACCAACTCATTGTCAGTTGTCAAAGACCTGCTTCACACAGTTGCATTTCACTGACTGTAGGTTCAACATATATCTTATGACAGTCAAAATAGCCAGTCTCCATCTCCCAGATTAAATAGGTCTTGCTGACACTAGTAGCAAATGGTAGCTGTTGACAAATTCATTACAGCAAAAGGAAATGAATCTGCTAGCCTCCAAAGGAAAAGAGTTGGTGAGATTTAATTTTACTGTCAATAGTCATGAAGGTGATGTAGCTAAGGAGGTAATTCTTTTTATCTGAACACAGTGAATAGTAGTGAGGCCTCCATGGCCTTGGACATGGGCATGACAATCCCTGTCATGGTCAGAATCTCATGTTATTGGGGCCCACTTGACTTTAGTGGAGTTAAAATCTTGATGAGTAGATGCTCCCAGAGGCATCTGTTTGTATTTATTAATATGCAGGAAGAAAGAAAAAGGGAACTCTGTTTGTATGAGTATTTAGCAAATACAACAAACAATATTCTTACTCATCTTAACAAAATGTCGATTCTACTCCCAAGAGGATTCTTTGGTAGGTCACGGATGAAGTTTAAACTGTTAATCATTTCCAGTGATGGGAAGGAAATTGATCTGAATTCTGTGAGATCAGAATTGTCCGTAGACGTAGTCTGTTGTTTGGGTATATATGTACACCATGTATTCCAGCAGAATATTTTCCCACAAAACATTCTATAGGTCAATATAAATTTTTTAATCAGGCTATGTCTTGATATTGAATATCCAGAAGCCATTATTTTCTATTTTGTGAAATTCCATGAGAATTTAAAATCTATAAATTGCCCCTAGATACATTCAGAATTAGAAGAGTATTTATGGTTGGAATATTTTGACTGTTTTATTCTATACCATAACCCTGAGAAAGGTTTCCATGACTTGAGGAAAACATTTATTCTCTGGCCAGTTCTTACTACTAGGATTGTTTTCTTCATCTTATGTGAAAAACTCCTCTTTATGTAATTTTTATCTATTGAATTTATTTCATCTCAATGTAACCAAAAGATCTATTGATGACAAGCTATATCCAACATTCAGAAAGTAATGTTTTCACCAAAGCAACAGGTCAAACAAGATTTTACTCACATTTCGTAGGGCAACGTCTTTTTCCAGATACTTGTAAAGTAAACAAGGCCAAGACAGTGAGAAGAAAGATGCTTGTTACCTTCATGGCTGAAGTTCGGTGCCCAGAGGTCAGTTGAAACCTGTACAGAACTTACCACCACTCTTCAGAACCCTGGGCCTAGAAGGGTCATATAAGCAGATGGCAACAAGGCCCCACCCACTGTGCCCTGTGACAGGTGTCCTTGGTTATTGATTAACTCTATGTCATAGCTGGGCCTCCTGGCTAGGGGACCTGGAATAAGAAAGGTGAAAGGAGACAGGAGAGGCTGAAATATGCAAGGCCAAGATTCTGTCAGGAAAGTCACTATGGTGGTTAGTTCGTTAGGTCCCTAACTTCCTGTGTGGTTATTAGAAGCCCCTTCTCTCCTTGCATTCCAGTTTTCTCATCTGCGAGGTCAACTCAGAGCTAGCTTCTACCATGAAGTTCTGGATAGCTGGGTTTCTATGGATAGCTAATAGAACCTCTCCATTACTATGGCAGGTTAACCGGTAGGGTAAAATCTCATTATCTCTATTAAAGATACAAGTATAAGACCTCTTCCCAGGTCTTTATAGGAACTGTAATAATCACTTGGGACAGATCCATGAATAAAATTTCCAAAGTCTGTGTCTTCATGGAGCTTCTATTTCATCTTAGTTGAGGGAGACAGACATAAAACAATAATAAATGGTAGAAAAGTCTGGGCACACTGGCTCACGCCTGTATTCCAGTCATTCTGGGAAGCTGATGCAAGTGGATCATCTGAGATCAGGAGTTTGAGACTAACCCAAGCAAGAGCAAGACCCAATCTCTACAAGACCCAGACTCCTGTCGTCCCAGCTACTGGGGAGGTTGAGACAAGAGGATTGCTGGAACTAAGTGGTTTGTTTATGCTGTGAGCTATGACATGACAGCACTCTAGCCAGTGTGACAGAATCAGACTCTGTCTCAAATTAATTAATTAAGTAAGTAGAAAATGTATCAGATCATGATGAACATCACGGAGAAGAGAATAGAGAGAATAAGGGTGCAGAAAGATTGGGGAGATCTTCATTATGGATTTTCAAAGAAGTTCTTATGCATCAGGTGGCAATCAAATAAAGACATGAAGAAAGTAAAGAATAAACCCTGTCAATATCCAGAAATGTGCCTTCAGGACAGAAAAACTGGCAAGTGCAAAGGGTTTGAGGAGGAAGCTGGCTTGATAGGATCAAGAAACATCCAAAATGACAATCCAGTGGGACCAAATGATAGAGAGAGAAAGGGGAGATGAGATAAATGGAGTAGAAGGGGCCTAGACTGTAAAGTGATATGCAGGTCACATTAAGGGTCTTGGTTTTAACCAAAGGGAAATGTTTTGCACATAGTAAGTGCTTCATTGACATCTTCATCTGGATATCCTATAGGAGCCTCAAACCTAATATGTCAAATCCCACTGACTGGCACATTCACCACCCTATTTTTCTCTTTTTTCTCCCCACTGTTTCTTCTCTATCTAGCTGAAGTGTAAACTGAAACCTCAGTACCCTCCCTAACACTTCCTCTTCTCCTTTCTACACACCATATTCCACACTTTTGTTACCAAGTCTTCTCCTTGGGTCTATGTCTAAAATAACCTTAATTCTCATCATCTTCCATTGTCATATCTGAGACACTACCACCATTTCCCCCTAGGTTTCTGAAGTTTCTTTCAGACAGTTTCCCAGCATGTACTGTTATTTATTATCTCAAAGCTGCTGCCCTTACAACCATCAGGGGATCTCCATGTAGTACAGATGTGATGGTGTTCTCTCCAGTTTCTCATTGCTAAGAATCCTCAGGAAGACTAGACTCTGAGATTTGATCCCCTCCTCCCTCTCTTGCTTTATTCTTCCTCATCGGTTTCCTCCTTGTTCAATCTGCAAAGTGATATTGGTCATTTCTCTAATTTTCTTGAAGACCGTGGCTTAGACTTTATTCATTCCTGTGTCTCCAATGTCTCTCATTCATTAGTCATTCATTGGTTATACTCAGGTTTTTTTTTTTCATGTACCTATTGGTACAATCAAAGTATTCATTCAGTTCCTTCTACTTACTGGGTGTTAGCTGAGTACTGGGGAAATGAGTATGATTTCTAGCCTTAGACTTTATTCTTAGCATTGATAGATGTTGGGTGAATGAGTAAAGTTTTCTACTTTGCATGAGAAATCATTATTTAAATACAAGTTTTGTTGTCAGTATGAAAGTTCTAATAGCCAATGAACTGATATGGAAGATCAATATTTGAGAAAAGATATTTTTGTTGTTGTTGCCCTTGGTAGAGTGCCGTGGCATCACAGCTCACAGCAACCTCCAGCTCTTGGGCTTAGGCGATTCTCTTGCCTCATCCTCCGGAGTAGCTGGGACTACAGGCGCCTGCCACAACACCTGGCTATTTTTTGCGGCAGTTTGGCCGGGGCCTGCTTGGAACCGCCACCCTCTGTATATAGGGCCGGCACCCTAATCACTGAGCCACAGGCACTGCCCAAGAAGAGGATTCTTTTCCTTGAATCCAACAAGCTGTATAGGGAAAAGGGGTGTTGGCTGAGATCTTATTACAGGAACTCTTTAGATGACATAAGCAGCAATAATAACATTCAGAAAATCAGCCTGACTGATGCCAAGTTGTGGCTCTTTCCACCAGACAGTGATTTTTAAACATTTTGACTATGAACCTGAAGTAAAAAGTAATTTTATGTATAGCCTAGTGTATGTATATGAACAGACTAACACAAGTGTTAAAAAACACAGTATAGTCTTATTATAGATGATGACTCTTGGTACTTTTTGTTTTTTCTTCTATTTCATCTCATAGTTCACTGAGTCCTGATCTGGAATTTGGAAAAACATTTCCCTCCAGTGCTATCCTGTGGAAATCATACAGACTTTTTTTTTTTTTAATGTCAACAATACTAAAATATAATTCTAATTAAAACCAGCCCTAAAATTGTGATGGCACATGGTACTTTGCAGACAGAAAGTTGAAGGGAGTAAACAAAACCAGGGTAGAGACATCCTGACCCAAAGTAAAAATCTGCCACTTCAGCTGTTATGTGACTCTAAGTATCCATTCTCTCAACTACAAAATTGCATATTATCATGTAGGCATTTGTTGAGAGTATAAACCTACACATTGCAAATAAACATTGTACAGAAACATTATCTCTCATTTCCCCTGGGGGTATAATTGCTAGCTAGTAGTGATATCATCCTTCATCCATGGATTGGAACAAAAAATCACAAATTTAGACTTCATATGATCAGAGTCTTAAGAGAATAAATATTGTCTATCCTGGGGTATTGGCAGTGCATTAACCAGAGCAGCCCCGCTACTGTGCTAAACTGTTAGCTATGTTTAATATGTTTGCATTGCCTAGCCTTGTGAAAATCTCCCTTTTCTTTGTTACTTCTCTGGGTACATATTTATAAGCACATAATATCTTCAGGAACTCAAGAAACATTTTATGACCTATTCCCCTCTGGTTTAAGGATGAATTATTCTCCTGAATAAAGAATGATGACAAAGCTTAAGAGAGTTACTCTCACGAATGTTGACAATACTTGCTGGAATGGGGATGTATGTTCAGCATCTGTTGATTTTCACATATTGTGCGCAGAATTTGACTAGCAAGAAAAATTACAGAAATTAGAGTTAGAAGTTGTTCAGCATGACAATTTAAGCCCTCTTTGACATAGCTGCATATTAACTTTTCACTCTTAATTTTTTATTATTCAGGGAACCTCATGTCTTTTCTTTCACAACTTCTTCTTTTTATTCCACTGCCTACTTACTCTCCAACTAGCTGCCATGGTATTAATTATACTAAAATGTTATGTCTGCCAGCCCCATATACCAGAGGTGGCAGGTTGAAACCCAGCCCCAGCCAAAAAAAAACTGCAAATAAATAAATAAATAAATAAAATGTTATGTCTGTGGGGCTTGATTCAATAATAATAGTTTTCCTAATTTTTTTTCTTTCTCACAGCAATTTGTAAGCCATCATTTAATGATAATTATATAAATTTCATCATCTGCATCATTATCATTATAACCACTACTTCTAAAATGTTCCGAAATTTTCTATTTGTCACTCACTCTGGTATTTTGTTTTCATAATTTTAATACCCACAGGATTGCTATTTTCATTTTATAAGCAAAGAAAGTGAGATACAAATTTCAGTTTTCTTGTTCCTAGTCACAGACATCTTATATGTATAGTTGAACTTAATGGCACTGTTAGAACACTGGCTTTAACCTCAGGAGGTCAGGATTCCTAATTTAATGCTGTCACTGACAATTTGTCTGATATTCTGCTCTTTATTCTGCTGGCTTAAGCATATATATGTATATGTAACCACTATAATTCTTCTACTAAGAGGCTTAGATTATCAGCCTCTTAATAACATCTTTTTTAATTAAATCATAATTGTGTACATTAACGCATTTATGAGGTACAATGTGCTGATTTTATATACAATTTGAAACGCTTACAACAAACTGGTTACCACAGCCTTCACTGCACTTTCTTAATTACTCTGTTGAGACATTTTACTCTACACTTAATAGATTTGACATGTACCCTTGTAATATGCACCATAGGTATATATCTTTTAGAAAACAAAAGTAGTCAACTTTGAGTTCACTTTAGCAATCTTATCTTTATCATTTGTGTTTTTATGTGCCTATTGAAAGAAAATTTTGTCTCCAACAGGATCATGAAGTTATTGTATATAATTCTAGGATATCTACAATCTATTGTAACTAATATTTGTGGGTGATATAAATGGGTATCCAAATTCTTTTCTTTCCTATGTGGATTTGTGGATAGTCAACTATTTGCATGGATTTGAAAATATCACCAATATCATTTACTCCCATTGCAAAACAGTGTCACTCTTGTCAGAAACCATTTGTCTGCATTATTGTTTGTAAGTTTGTGGACTCTATTCCCTAAGGTCTATCCTTGCTCAGATACCATTGCACTTTTCATCAAACATGGTTTTCTCTCTACATGACGCCTGCTTGCCCCTCCTTCACCCATCGTCCCCTCACTAAGGTACGTCCTCTGTTCACTGTTTTGCATTCCACATGGCAACCTTCTCTCCCACCATGTCTTGTCTTTGCTGTTGCCTAATGTTTTTCCACTTTGAAGAGGCCCACGGAGGATGGGGAAATCCACCCTTGCCTATCAGACCACTTTGATGTCATTGAAACCAAGTCTTTGGTACTCCTAAGACTCTAACCAAAGTTGAAATTTTCTTCCCTTTCTTAGACTTGCTTATTGATGGTCAAAGAATATTGAAGGTTGTAGACATAAACACAATACTACACAGGAGTCAGTGAGGAACCAAGCATACATGCTCTTTATCATTCCAATCAACTGGCTGTTTTACCATCAATGCCATTATTATCTTCATGAAAGTCCCTAAATTAGTCTTAGAGGATGTGAATTCTGTTTTTTCAACCATGTAGTGTTAAGGCTAAGTAAATGTCAACTGGCTGTCTCAACATGCCTTTCCAGGGTTTGCCATTGTTCTCTGGAACAATGAAGTTCCTCACAGAATGGAGAAGGAAGAGAATCATCTGTTTCGATTAAACAGTAGGTTTAAATATCTTCTGTTTGCTCAGGTGCACCTAGCCAATACGTGAATACTTCATGTGTAGGAAAGAGTCATTCCTTACAAGGAACTGAAAAAAGTCCATCTATTTATCCTAATCTTTGAATTCAGAAAATTCTGGAAAGTCCATCTATTTATCCTAATCTTTGAATTCAGAAAATTCTTTCCTATTATCTCCATGATCCCCTTTCAAATATTTGTTAATAATGACTAGAATCCGCATCCTCCCAGTAACCATCTTCTTCCCGGAGAGCTCAGAGTCTGGCTGGGGCAAGCACCTTCAGCTTTTGCACCCAGCCAGATGATTTGCCTTTGGGCTTGGGGCCTTCAAAGCATTTCTCTAGACCTACGTCTGTATTGGCCCAGTGTTCTTAGCTTGGAAAGATCATAACAAAACTTTAATTAGAGATGACTTCCTTGTTTGTTCAAGATATTTGCCTTTCTGAAAGACACAAAGAAACAGTATCACAAAGGTAAATGTTATTTCAACAAATGGAAAATAAATATATTTAGAGATCAAAACTTGCAAAAGGCATTGCAACTGCAAGCAGCTAAGACTGTTTTTAAAAAGATCCTTAGTGTTTTATAAGATATAGGAGCAGCAGAAAAGCCTGTAGATACCAGGACTTCCCCAATTCCATAGCCTGAGGAGGTTTCCCTTGAGACTCCTTGCTGGACATTAGTAGAACATATTCCCAAATCGGAACAGTTTCTATTATGAGGAGCACTGTAACTTCTTGGTGTTGAAAATCCAAATGAAGCAGAAAATACCATTTGAAATGAGCCACAGTGATAACTTTACCACATGTAACTTCATAAAACTTGTTTAATAAAGCTGACTGTTACAGACTATGTAGGTGATTGCATGATCTTTAGGAACTGAATATGTTCATATTGTTCCATTATCTCCTGCATGACAATAAAGGGATGAAAACTATTGGGAAGTCTCAGGTTATCACCTATGACTATTTCAAGGTTATGAATTTTCTTTTTACCACATCCAAGGACACATTAAAAATTGCTATAAAGATTTGGGAAGTTTTAAAGTTAAAAAAAATTAAATAGTATTGAAAGTAATAATAATGACTCTTATCCACTCTAAGTTTTCTCTTTTTTGACAGAACCCCATCCAGCAAATACTTTTTGTTTGATGTTGTTTCCAGTTTTTCTTCCTCAGAATGATGCCATTTTCTCTTTGCACTTGTTAAAGGGGTTGGCCTAGAAGGTGATTACAGGGTAGTTTTACCTGCACAGTAGTCTGCAGAGCTCCCAGCCCCATCTCTCATTGTAGGCAATAAAATTGTAGTAATGGTAGTAATGGTGCCTAAAATCCCCTTAACTACCTTCCTTCTCTGTTATATTTTACTTTCCTCCCCGTGTACATTTTACGTACATGTTTTGTTTTTCTTTCCTTCATGAGAAGCTGGTAGGTTTCTCTTCTCAGTTCTCTCCTTTGCTAACCCTCATGATGTCAGTTCATCTGGTCTGAACCACATGGGGAAGTGCTGCTACCTCACCATTCTTTAGCAAAGAGAGGTGTTATAACTGATATACTTTCTTATCCTACAAACAGTTATCTACATTTGCTTTGTTTTAGGGATTGGTGGAAGACATATATAAATGTCATTTAAAGTAAGTTAGAAAGTGAAAAAACAGAGGAAATGGAGACAGAGAATAGCTTCTATTTCAATAGGTTTTGCTGTAAAGGAAGTGGAAAATGGAAGTGTTGCTAGAAGTGTATGTGAGGTTAAAAAGGGTCTTTAGATGGGAAATAACATACTTCAAATGTAGAATTGTGAAGACAGCTATCAGACACATTCCCAATATGTCTTTTTGTAGGCTCAAAACTCTTACTTCCTGTGATCAGTGACAGAGTGGAAGAAAATTATGCCATAAATCTTGTATAGAGCCTTCCAGTATGCAACATGTAAAAGGTAAGAGATTAAAGGATTTAGTGTTGGATAATAAAGAAAGAAGAGAGCTTGAGATGGTCATACAGGATAGCCATGTAGTGAACATGAAATTTGAATAGTTACAACTATTTTTAAACAAAAAATGTACTTAGAAAGATCAAAGGAACTAGAGAACTAAAGAGGGAAATTTCCAGCACTGGAAATCTTAATAGCCTATTTACAAATAATAGTTATTATCAAAGCACTTTTCAATACCATGTGAATATAGTCTTACCTGCTTTGGCTGCCCCCAAAAATACATAGTTAAAATAATACAGAAAGGGTTCCTCCTTCTTCTATGCAAACTCTGCACTGATGTTTGTCTATATTATAGAGCATTACATGGATAATCTATATTTTTCTTTTTCTTTTTTTCTAAATAATTTTTTTATTAAGTCATATATACATAGATCATGAATATATTTATGCCTTTGTGGGATTCAATGTGTTGATTATTTGTACAAATTGGAGTGCTTACATTCTACTAATTAACATAGATTTCACCTCATTTACTTAATCACAGTGTTAAGACATTTGTGTTCAATACTCGATAGATTTGACTTGTACCCTTGCAATATGCTTCATAGGTGAGATCCCATCATTAACTCTCCCTCTATCAAACCACCCCCTCCCTTCTCATGCCGCTCCCCTTCCCTCCTTCATCCTGGGCAATAGCTGTGATTCATCTCTCATATGAAAATGTGAGTGATTATAAATTGGTTTTATAGTAGTACTGAGTATATTGGATATTTTTTTCCATTCCTTAGATACTTTACTAAGAAGAATATTTTCCAGTTCCATCCATGTGAACATAAAAGAGGTAAAGTCTCCATCTTTTTTAATGCTGCATACTATTCCATGGTATACATATACCAAAATTTATTGATCCATTCATAGGTCAATGGGCACTTGGGCTTCTTCCAAGACTTGGCAATTATGAATTGAACTGCAAGGAACAATCTGGTGCATATATCTTTGTTGCCAATTGAATTTTGGTCTTTTGGATATACACCTAGTAGAGGAATTGCAGGATCAAATGGCAGGTCTGTATTTAGATCCCTGACTGTTCTCCAAACTTCTTTCCAAAAGGAACGTACTAGCTTGCATTCCTACCAGCAGTGCAGAAGTGCTCCTTTCTCTACAATCCCTATTAAAGTACCTCTGTCATACTTTAAAGAGCAGAAAAAATTTTTTGTTTTTCTTATTTGTTTCTTTTGCTAGACTAAACATCTGTATGTCATGACCTTTCCTTTTATTTCCAGATCATTGTTTGGTCTAATGCAGCAGTTCTCAACCTTTGGGTCGTGACCCCTTTGGGGGTTGAACAACCCTTTCACGGGGGTCGCCTAAAACTATCACAGTTTATGGTTGGGGGTTACCACAACATGAGAAACTGTATTAAAGGGTTGTGGCATTAGGAAGGTTGAAAACCACTGGACTAATGGCACCTGATAAAATGGGGGAAAATTTACTTACTCTATGCATTTCTGGGCATAGTAGACTTTAATAAGACTGCAAAGAAATGGTGGATGGAATTGTATCACACTACAGACAACAAAAATTTTAAAAACATATGAGCTTTTATAACTATTCTTACCTGGAAGGATTTGTTGGCTTTCCTGCCAATCAATAGCCAAACTTAGGAATATTTTCTCACGAACCAAATAATCACTTCCTTTCCTTCTGTATAGCAGAACCAGATAGAGATACCACATCTACTAAGTTCTTTCCAGGATATCCTCAAAACAAAGACAGTAATTTCCCTAAGATAAATTCTGACACCATATGTTAAGATAATACCTTTTTGAGCATGGTACATAATAATTGAAATCCAGTCTTTTGAGAACTGAAGACTGGAACAAATCTCTTTTTCTGTGACTTTGACCCAAACCTCACATTCATGACCCTCAATTTTCATTGTCTTTTCTTCAAAACACCCACGGCCAGATAGGTTTTGGAATTCAGATATTTATTTAAAAATTTAGAAAATTTAACAAATTTATATGATGCAGAACAGAAATCTCAGTATTGTCAGAAGTCACACCCACTAATCTTCTAGTGATTTTTCAGCAAAACATATCATGTACAGAAAAAGATATCCTGAAATCATCTCTTGCCATATTTTATTATTAAAAGACTTACAAAATTAAACAAAAGCATCCAGGTTTCAAATTACTATGGGGTTTGAGATTATATATTAGGGTCTGTGGACCTGTACCTACTTCAATGGGTTGTCATGAGGAATAAAGAAGATGATGCTTGTAAAGCTCATAGGTCAGACAATGATACTAAAGGTCCAATAAATGTTAACTATTACTATTGCTTCCATATGTTGGTTCATGTTAAACTTGAGACCAACTAAGGTACCCTTCCCCTTACTTTTAATTGAAATCAACTTTTTTGACTATATATTTAATTTATAGGAGACTTCTGGAACTGCTCATATATTAACTTTTCTTAAAGGGGCAAGCCATTGGCATTGGAGAGCATCTGAGTTGGACACCTCCAATCCAGCTTTCTTCCTTGGTAGACTTCTGTGGCCCTTTCTCAAGCAGCTTTGCTCTTCTCCCTTGCACTGATCTCCTCCCGCAATGATTAACTAAATGTACAAACAGGAGAGAAGGAAGTATTCCTGTTGAGAAATGTAAGTGTTTACTAGGAGAAAAGAAAACATGTTCTGCAATATAGGGAAACCTAAGAAGTGTTCTCTATAGCTAAAGGTAATAGAGTTAGCATGTATCTGGGCATGCAGGGATCAACCAAGAAGGTAACCACATTCAAATAAGGAATATAACAGAAATATGGAACAACCAGAGCAACAGAGAGAGTACATGAAGGAAATTAAAAAAACAAACAAACAAACAAACACTGAAGCCGATTCTGGCTTCTGGTCCTAGCAGTCTTAACCAAACTTCTTATATTCTATTAATGAATTTATGCTTCCCAAGTTATATAATAATTTCTTAGTCTCTAACATTTCTAGTTCCATCATCTATGTTTCCAGACTCTATTTTATTTTATTCTGCTGTGGAGCATCTCCACTGGGTTCTCTGACATCATGTCAAATGTTCTTTATAAAATAAATCTGATCACTTTTCATCCTAATCTTCCTTTCCCAAACTTCTCTAGGTCTCATGATAGCTTCATCACTTTTTCAAATCTTAGGTTTAGAATCATCTTTGGTTCTTGATTGTCTATGGCCCTTGACCTAAGTAATCATCAAATTTTCTAATTTCTCTTTTATCTACCTCCTTTTTTCTCTTCTTTTGCCGTCACTGAGCTCTGTGCCTGGAATGTATCTCCATGTTCTTTCTGATGGCTTTCCCTATATGCTACAGTCTATGTATATAATTTTCTTAACCAGAAACCCTGAGTTAATGACTTGGTCTGTCACTCAAAAAAACTAAGATCTGTTCTCCTCTTTCCTTCCCTAGCCTCCTTTGTCCCCTAATATAGTCACCAACTCATGTTAAACCTACTTTCCAAATATTGACTGTGTTAGCAACACTTTCTTAATTCAGACAATTATCAAGTTGTTGAAACAGTTGCCTACCTGATCTTACTATATCTTCAGTGTTTTTTAAAAAATAATAAAGGTTTTCTTTTAGGGCAGCTTTGTTTTTCTTCCAGAATTTTATTTTATTTTATTTTATTTTTATTTATTAAATCATAACTGTGGCCACTGATGCATTTATGGGGTACAATGTACTGATTTCATATACAATGTGAAATGCTTACATTGAACTGATTAACACAAGTATCACCTCACTTACTTATTTGTTGTGGTAAGACAATTACACTCTATTCTCAATAGTTTTGGAATGTACCAAAGCATTATGCACGTTAGGTGACGTCCCACCAAATACCCTCCCACCTCCCGACCTCCCCCCTTCTCTCTGCTCTCCCCCTACTGTCAGGACTATATTTATGTTTTACCATTCGTATGAATGTGCAGGTGATTATATATTGGTTTTATAGTAATACTGAGTACATTGCATACTTTTTTTTCCATTCTTGAGATAATTTACTAAGAAGAATATGTTCCAGTTCCATCCAGGTAAAAATAAAAGATGTGAAGTCTCCATCTGTTTTTTGTGGATGCATAGTATTCTATGGTGTACATGTACCACAATTTGTTGATTAATTCATAGGTTGATGGGCACTTCGGCTATTTCCACAAATTGGCTTTTATGAATTTGGCTGCAATAAACATTCTGGTCCAAAAGTCTTTGTTGTAAAATGATTTTTGATCATCTGGGTATATACCTAGTAGAGGAATTGCAGGGTCGAATGGTAGGTCTACTTTCAGTTCCTTAAGTATTTTCCAAACTTCTTTCCAAAAAGGCTATATTAGCTTGCATTCCCAACAGCAGTGTAGAAGTGTTACCTTCTCTCTGCATCCATGCCAAAATCTGTAGTTTGGGGATTTTTGTCACGTGGGCTAATCTTACTGGAGTTATCAAAGTGGTTTTGGTTTGCACTTCCCGGATGATTAAAGATGATGATTAAACATGATAATGATCACTTTTGTAGGCCATGTGCATGTCTTCTTCAAAGAAGTTTCTGTTCAATTCTCTTGCCCATATAGACATAGAGTTATTTGTTCTTTTCTTCTTGATTAGTTTGAGTTCTCTGTGGATTTTAGTTATCAGACCTTCGTCAGAAGAATAATCTATAAAAATCTTCTCCCATTCTGAAGGTTGTTTGTTTCATTTACTTACTGTGGTCTTCACTGTGCAAAACGTTTTTAGTTTGGTCAGATCTCAGTAATATATTTTTGGTGTTGCTTCAATTGCCTAGATAGTCCTCCTCATAAAATATTCTCCCAGGCCAATTTCTTCAAGTGTTTTCCCTGCACTCTCCTCTAGTATTTTTATAGTTTCATGTCTTAAGTTTAAATTTTTTAACCAGTGAGAATGGTAAAAGGTGGGGGTCCAGTTTTAGTCTTCTACAGGTCACCAGCCAGTTCACCCAATGACTGTTTTTGATAGTCTTATCAAAGATAAAATGATAAGTGGGTGGGTTAATCTCTTCATTCTCTATTCTGTTCCACAAATCTACTTCTCTACTTTTGTGCCAATCCCAAGCTGTTTTGATCACAATAGATTTATAGTATATCCTGAAGTCTGGTAATGTAATAATGTAATACCTCTTGATTTTGTTTTATTTCTGAGTAATGTATTGGCAATTTGAGGTTTATTCCAATTCTAAATAAATGAAAGTACGATTTTTTCTAGTTCTTTAAAGTATGACAATAGTGTTTTAGTAGGGATTGCATTAAATCTGTAGATTGCTTTGGGTAATATGGACATTTTAACAATGTTGGTTCTTCCCAGCCATGAACATGGTATATGTTTTTCCATTTGTTAACATCTTCAGCTATTCCTTTTCTTTTTTTTTTTTCTCAGCTTTTCCTTTTCTTAGAGTTTCGTAGTTCTCTTTATAGAGATCTTTCACATCCTTTGTTAGGTAAATTCCCAGATATTTCATCTTCTTTGGCACTACTGTAAAAGGAATAGAGTCCTTGACTATATTTTCTTTTTGTTTGCTTGTTTTTGGTTTTCTTTTGTTTTTATTTTTTCACTTAATTTTTTGTTTTTAATTATTATGGCTATATAAGAGTGATGTATATTCACAGGACTCATGCAGGTATGCAACATGCAATATCAAATCAAGGTAACTGGGGTATCCATTACTTCAAGCATTTGTCATTTCTTTGTGTTAGGAATATTCCAATTCCACTCTTTTAGATATGTTAAAGCATACCCTAACTTATTTCTGCCTATAGCCACTTTGTTTGTTTGTTTGTTTGTTTGTTTAATTATTTTTTATTAAATCATAACTTTGCACATTGATGCATTTATGGGGTTCAGGATACTGCTTCAATATACAATTGAATGCATACATTGAACAAAGTAACACATCCATCACAATTATACTCATTTCTTAATAGTTTTGAAATGTATGCATTGTATAATGCACATTAGGTGAAGTCCCCTAAAGTATCCTCCCTCCTACAATAGCCTCCTTCCCTTCCCCTCTCTCTTCTTTTCACATCTACTTTCTGAACTAGTTATGTTTTGCCATTCATATGAGTGTGCGGGTGGTTATATATTGATTTCATAGTACTATTGAGTACATTGGATACGTTTTTTCCATTCTTGAGATACTTTATTAAGAAGAATATATTCCAGCTCCATCTAGGTAAACATAAAAGATGTGAAGTCTCCATCTTTTTTATGGCTGCATAGTATTCCATGGTGTACATATACCACAATTTGTTAATCCATTCATGGGCCGATGGGCACTTGGGCTGTTTCCATGGCTTGGCTATTATGAATTGGGCTGCAATAAATATTCTGATGTAAATGTCTTTGTTGTAAAATGATTTTTGATCATCTGGGTTATATATCTAGTACAGGAATTGCAGGATTGAATGGTAGGTCTACTTTTAGTTCCTCGAGTGTTCTCCAAACTACTTTCCAAAAAGGTTGTATTAGCTTGCATTCCTATCAGCAGTGTAGAAGCATTCCCTTCTCTTCACATCCATGCCAACATCTGTAATTTTGGGATTTTGTCATGTGGGCTAATCTTGCTGGAGTTATATGATATTTCAATGTGATTTTGCTTTGAATTTCTTTGATTATTCAGGATCATGAGCATTTTTTCATGTGTTTGTAGGTCATGCACCTATCTTGATCAGAGAAGTTTCTGTTCAAGTCTCTTACTCCCATGGTAATGGGGTCATTTATTCTTTTCTTATTGATTAGATTGAGTTGTTTGTAGATGCTAGTTATCAAGACCATGTCAGAAGCATAACCTACAAAAATCTTCTCCCATTCTGAAGATTATCTGTTTGCTTTATTTACTGTGCTCTTGACTGTGCAGAACCTTTACATCAGATCCAATAATGTATTTTTGGTGTTGCTTCAATTGCTCAGGGAATCCTCCTCATAAAATATTCTCCTAAGTCAATTTCTCCAAGTGTTTTCCCTGCACTCTCTTCTAGTATTTTTATAGTTTCATGTCTTAAGTTTAAATATTTTATCCAGTGAGAATCAATTTTTGTTAATGGTGAAAGGTGAGGGACCAGTTTCAGTCTTCTACATGTTGCCAGCCAGTTCACCCAGCCAGTTCACCCAGCCCATTTTGTTAAATAGGGAGTCTTTCCCCCACTGAATATTTTTGATAGGATTGTAGAAGATCAAATGACGATAAGTAGCTGGGTTCATCTCTTGGTTCTCTATTCTGTTCCATAAATCTACTGCTATGTTTTTGTGCCAGTACCATGCTGTTTTGATCACTATAGATTTATAGTATAGCCTGAAGTCTAGTAATGTGATACCTCCTGATTTCCTCTTATTTCTAAGTAATGTTTGTGCCATTCGAGGTTTTTTGTGGCTCCATATAAAGTGAAGTACTATTTTTTCAAGTTCTTTAATAGTTCATGGTGCTTTAATAAGGATTGCATTAAATATATATATTGCTTTGGGTAGCATGGACATTTTAACAATGTTGATTCTTTCAAGCCATAAGCATGGTATGTTTTTCCATTTGTTAATATCTTCAGCTATTTCTTTTCTCAGAGTTTCATAGTTCTCTTTATGAGATCTTTCACATCCTTTGTTAGGTAAACTCCCAGATATTTCATCATCTTTGGCACTATTGTAAAAGGAATAGAGTCCTTGATTGTTTTTTCAGCTTGACTATTGTTGGCATATATAAAAGCTACTGACTTGTAAGTATTGATTTTGTATCCTGAGACGCTGCTGTATTCCTTGATCACTTCTAAGAGTTTT